>SJYA01002088.1:1443571-1560941 GCA_006410615.1 Neotragus moschatus
AGTAGAGGCATATTAACTAGTGTCCTCTTCTAAGTAAAGTACCGCAGAGCGAGAGTCTATGCTGATACGATTAAGACTTGTGAAGGAGGTCTCATTTTCCTTTCCACAAGAAGCTTTGTGACTCTGAGGACCACAATCAGTGGATTGTGTCCCAGGCTTCTTGAGGAATCTTCAGCTTAGGTAGCTCAGAGGCCTTAGAAGCAGCTAAGTACTGGAGATGCAGGGGCTTCTGTAAACTCTTTCTGTCCAGGATGTCTATGAGAATGGAGGCAGAAGGTACTGGTAAATGCTCTGGTTTTCATTTCTGCTTGTCACTAGAATAAAAATGACCTAACTGTATTTGGGCCCCCAGGCAGCACTGAAATGACATGTGCCACCTGCTGACCTAATCCATTTCATTTCTGGTACTAGGATAGCCAAAGCAATTTGTTCAATTTGCAATTGACTATTTACTCTTTAAAGCTGCAATGATTAGATCTAGTTTAAGAAATCACATACTTTATCAAGAATTAAAACTTTAAAGGTGGGAAGTTACCCTTTTTGGAAGAAGTCATTTAAATATGGTGTATTTTACCTCAGAGACTAAGCTACTTTCTGCTGCTGTTCCCCAGGAAGGAGTACAATCTGCTGATGAAACTTGAGATCACAGAAGTGTTTCTCAGCAGCAGCTGAATGGAGGAGAGAACTAGAAGGATGCTATATTTATCTTTAGGTAAATTTTGCAATTTACGAGGGAAAATTCTATATAGCATGCAAGCAGATTAACTCATGTTAATCCAGCAGCTGCTTCTCAGGCAAATAGAAGAGTGGGTATGCAGCTATAGTCCTGCACACACGCTCAGGTGCTGGATGTACTTCCTTTGTCTCAAAACCTGTGCCAAGAGTCACATATGCTGATGAGTTCTGTTTTTTTTAAAATCCATTTTAATTAAAAAAATTGTAATTCCCAATTTTTCCCTCACCTATCAAAATGAACTGATTGAAACTTCTGCTAAATTATAGTCTCAGAAGCTTGGACTCTGATCTTGAACCTTGTGTTTAATAGTTACATGTAGTACTGCCATTGATGAATTAGAGTTACAGAGGCACCTACTTCATTCCCTTCCCAGAGATCCTTATATCAGTAAGGAACATGCTGGCAGAATTAAGGTGTCTGCTTCCAGCTCAGCCCTCTTTTATTTCTTGTTGCTTTCTGTGATTCGGCAGCTATGGAATTTGCTTCCCTGCATGGGCCTCTCAGAAGCCAGCTCTCCTGCTCTCCCCAACATGCTCACAGTCAGCAGAACAGGGAAATCACACTGATCAGCACACCACTCAGTTGATCAAAGGAAGCCAGCCACTTTTCTTCAACAAGACCCAGCGGTATTAGTCACTACGCCTTCTCCTGCCGTGAGCAAGGCCACTGGAATGCTGCTGGCAACATTAGTCTGTGTGTAAAACGCTGCTTATATTCCCTTTGCCTTGGCTTTGGTTTTGGCTTAGGCCTTGGCAAGGGGGGAAGAAAAAGGAAAGTGCCCAGACAGCCAGTATCTCTCCATTGTAAAACTTGGTGTGGAGCATTTCCCTCTGTTAGCAGTCCCTAGTGGCAACCTCTAACTCTGGGAAAGACTTGGTAATTTTCTTTTGATTGTGAAAGAGCAGAGCCCCACAGCAAACTGAACATGTGGTGACTACAGGAAATATATGACAGTATGGTCTTACATTGATTGCATAACAGGTCTGACAAATCTACAAAATTAAAAAAAGCCACATTTTAAAAAAGTATTTTATCTCTTGATTCTGTTGCTTTTTACTCTTTTCCACATAGTCTTAAATGTTATTTTGTAGGGAACCTACGGGTCTCAATGCTAATTAGTTGGATATGGTTGGCAGTTTGCTTCTCGTGGCTCTAATGGGTGTATAATTCCCTTTCTTGTAAGCAGCTGGCATTTCAGTACAGTTTACAACATGGAACATGGAAGGGACCCCCTGAGTAGGACAGTGGCTGCTCTTTGTCACTTGCAGCTGTGTTTGCAAGGGAGCATGCTGGCAACCAGCAAGGGGAGTGCTGTGACAGGTGGGAAGAGCAAAACCAGAAAATATGCTTCTCCTTTCTCTTATCCTCTTTCTGTTCCCTTCTTTCCCCATCCTCTTTTACCTGACCTTCTGTTTCTCTTCTCTTCCCCTTTTAGAAGCCATCTGTTTCCCTCTACCAGTTCTGTTTGGCTTGCAGATGCCACTATACAGAAATACACTGTGTTGGAGCTAGCGTATGCTTGACCTGTACTAAACGTATGTATTTGGGCTGGGCTCGGCCTGACGAACTGAAGGGAATGGTGAGGGCCCGGTATATAAAATCTCATAGATTTTACGCACCAGTTCTACTTACTGAACAAAAAAAGATGACACACCTTACTACCTGAATCCGAGAAATGGTAGAACACCGTTCAAAGCCTGACTCTGCAAGTTCTACATCTCTTTCTGTTCGAGATGGGAGCACCACGTGTCTGTGTGTGAAAAGCTGCTTATGATCCTTGGTCTTAACCTGGGCCTAGGCAAGAGTGGAGGAAAGGAGGAAGATATACCACCAGCTAGTATCCCTTTTATCTAAAACTTGATGCAAAGCATTTTCATCCTTGTTTTCAGCGACACAAATTATCATTTTAGTGAATAGTTTAGCTATTCTCTGAACAGGCACCCAGTTAATGGTCTCCCTTCAATTACCTTCTCCTTTAAGCATTGCTGGTGGAAATGTAAAGTGGTGCAGCTACTTTAGAAAACAATCTGGCAGTTCCTCAAAGTGTTAAACATAGAATTACCATGTGACTCAGTAATTTTACTCCAGGTATATACTGAAGAGAAATGAAAACATATGTCCAAATAAAACTTATACACAAAATGTGCATGGCAGCATTATTCATGATAGCCAAAAAGTGGAAACAACCCATCAATTGACAGATGGTTAAATAAAGTGTGGTATACCCATACAATAGACTGTTATTTGGCAATAAATGGAATGCAGTACTGATGCATGCTTCCACATGAATGAATCCTGAAAACATGCTAAGTGAGAGAATCAAATCACAAGAGGCCGCATATTATATGATTCCACTTATATTAAATGTCTAGAACATGCAAATTTATATAGACAGAAAGTAGATTAACGACCACCCAAGGCAGTGAGGGGAGGGTGTGTGTCTGTGGTGGGGAAATGGGGAATGACTGCTAATGTGTTCAGAATTTTCTTTTGGGGTTGATGAAATGTTCTAAAATTGATTTTGATGGTGGTTGTGTAACTCTGTGAATATACTTAAAGCCATTGATTTGTATACTTTAAATGGGTGAACTGTATGGTATGTGAATTGTGTCTCAATAAATCTATTTTAAAATTTATTACTATATATTTCATTTGGTGTGAGGGCACTGGTTTGTCTTCCCTAAAGTTGGAGAGGCTAGAAGAACCCATATTCCCAATAAGAACACCAGTCTAATAAAAGTAATAACTTATTTGCACAGAGTTTTCACATACTTCATCTAATTTGATCTCCACTGAACTCTAGTGTGCAGATGAAAGTGACACACATAAAGAAAAAGTGACCCACATAAAGAAAAAGTGACCTATCTAAGATTATAGCACCAGTAAATGGTAGAACGAGTGTTTCATCTCAGGCATTCTTGTCCTAGTCAGGGCACTCCGGTCAGAACAGTGTCAGAACTGTAAAGAAAGTAATGGCGTGAGCCTTGATGATTTCCAGTTTCTTAATTATGCTTAACCTTTCACCTCTTGAATATGACTAGAAAAGTCACTCCATTTCTCTGTCTTGCTTTCCTAATCTGGAAGATAAAGATAAGAATGTCTCCCATCTCAAAAGTCACTTAACTTCCTTTATCTAGAGGAAGGAGCTGGGAATGTTTCCTGTCTCATGGGCATATAATAAAAACTAACAAAAAACCAATTATGAAATATCTTACCAAGCTGTAAAAAATTCTTCATAATAAACTATCAGAGTCTTGTTTTTTCCTTTCCTTTATATTGTACAACCTGACAGCCTCAGTGAGATATTATAATAACCACTTATATCACTTTTCTCTAAGGAGCTGAAAGCATTTTACAGACATTATCAAATTAATCCTTCCTATTTCTCTGTGCGTTACATAGAGGGCTGGTATCAGAGGAGCCTAGAGTACAGAGAGGTGAAGTAACTTGTGTGAAGCCTTTATTTCAGTCTGGGTCTACACTATACCACATGCTCATTTATTCGCCCCCTAGTGATATTTATTTGGTTGATTACATATGTTCTGTGTGAGCTTGTCACTTGTTAAACATGAAAACAATGCTTGAATATCCCTCTGGAATCGTTTTAGATCAGCTTTAGTTTTTTTGAGGGTATAAAACTGTTTACTTTGACCTGACTGTGGGATTCTTCATCTAGACTAGAAACCTGTGCCAGACTCCTGAATGTCTTTTTATTATTCATGGTGGGATGTCGTACCAACTGTGTGTCTTGCCGTGTAGACAGGAGAAAGGCCGATGAGGCTTTTGAAACTACTCTCATTTGTCCAGACACCCTTAACAGAGTGAAGACAGACAGACTTCCAAGTCGTTGAGGTCTATGGTCTCTTTACATGTAGCAAGCCCATTTACTATCTGGATTACAGCCGAGACCTTCACCATTGCCATCATCGTTTAATAGTATTTTGGTTTTACAGCTTAGTCCCATTACCAACCCTTTAACAGAGAATATATATGGGAGGAATGTGTAAGATGATTGGAAAGACATGCAAGAGATTGATTTAGGGTCCCTTCTAATAACCCACCAGAGAGCAGAGTGAAGCCTGACCCATCTATTGGCAAATACTGAATTCTGGCTTTTTTTTCCTTTCCTTGAGTTAAGAGAAAAACTCTAGTTTCTCACTGAGGTTGTTCTGGCAATTTTTTTTTTTTTTTGGTTTTTTTTTTTTTTTTGGGAGGAGTTTCTTTTTTGTCATATTGATCTTTCATCTTACTTGATGGGGTGCACCTTTTCCCCTCAGAAGCAGATTTCCCTTCATATTAGCCTTTGTTGGCGTGCTGCCCCAGGGGAGATGGCCCCAGTGCTGTGGGCACTGTCCTCTGTACAGTTAATTAAACCTCCTGCTGTGGACTGGGTTTCTGCTGCCGCTGTTCACTGATGTGTGTGAATTGAGTGAAGCACATGTACACAAGCTCAGGCGTACTCGTGGAAACAAACCCTGGAAATAGCAAAATAGGAAGTTGGGGGAAAGCCTTCAGCTATTAAATAAGCTTGGTAATCTGGCTAACTGAATGCCAGAGCTCACAAAGCTGAGAATTGCATTTCTGAAGATAAGACAAGCCCTTTTTGTATTTTTATCTTTTCTTCCCAAAATGTATTGAGTTTTAATATGGTACTTTATCTCTCTGAGCAAGAAAGCAAAGCCAGTGGTGCACTTACGGGCCACTGGGTCTAACCCAAAGTGGAGTTTCTCTGCTTCTCTCTGGTGACCGCTTCCCAAGAAGGTAAACCTTGTCCAGAGTCTTCTCCCTAAGATATATGGGTGCTATATGCTCATTGCAGCGTAAAGAGAATTCACAGAATGTGAGAGTAGGACTTTGGAAAAGTCTAGTAACCTACACATTTTGAACAGATAGTGATTTCCTTTGGAGCTAGGCCCCTACTCTTTTTCATTGACTAAATGTACAGAGAGAGAATCTTGATTTCCAACTATTCTTCTTTAAAATACTTTGTCGTGCTTTGAATCCTTCTTGTGACTCTATTTATTAGCACCTATCGGAGAAGGCAATGGCACCCCACGTCCAGTACTCTTGCCTGGAAAATCCCATGAATGGAGGAGCCTGGTAGGCTGCAGTCCATGGGGCCGCTAGGAGTTGGACACGACTGAGCTACTTCACTTTTACTTTTCACTTTCATGCACTGGAAAAGGAAATGGCAAGCCACTCCAGTGTTCTTGCCTGGAGAATCCCAGGGACGGGGGAGCCTGGTGGGCTGCTGTTTCTGGGGTCGCACAGAGTTGGACACGACTGAGGCGACTTAGCAGCAGCAGCAAAAAGGTTATATAAGAAAAAAATGAATCTTTTCTAGTTCTCTTACTTGAGTAAAATATGGGCAAGTCAGTCAGGTTGGGGTAGCATTGGAGTCTTAGAAACATAGTAGTTGCTGAATCAGGCAGCCTCTCTGTTCTTTCCCACCCATCCCAGCTCCACTCAGCAGATTTTAACTGTGTATTTCTCTATGAAATCCATCAACCAGGAAGGTTTTTTTTTTTTTTTTTTTAGCCCTCCTCAGTTCACTTCTAGTATGTGTTCTAATGCTTATGATCTTTAGTAGGGAGACAGGAGTAAACATATACATATTAATAGCAGAACAGGATACTTTGTAAAAACAGTATGTGCCAGGAGACATGGGTTCCATCCCTGGGTCAGGAGGATCTCTTGGAAAAAGAAATGGCAACCCACTCCAGTATTCTTGCCTGGAGAATCCCATGGACAGAGGGGCCTGACGGACTGCAGTCCATTGGGTTGCTAAAGAGTTGGACACGACTGAGTTTTATAGGTAATGAGTAGTGAGAGGGCAGGGAACCCAGATGGGACCTGAATCCATAAAGGTAGAAAGAGTGGAGGCATTCTAAGAGGAAGCATGTGAGCAGATGCAGGGATGTAGCAAGGAATGTGATACACAAGAACAAACGAGACCTCTACTGTTTGCTGAGATTTTTTTCATAAAATATTTTGGAAAACAATGAAAATGGAGACTGAGTGGCTATGATAGGGCCTGGTATCTGAAGGCTTTAATTGACTATCCTGTCCCCAGCCTAGGACTAGACCTGCACAGAGAACTTTGGTCAGTATATATCTTTTGAATGGAATGCTTTAGCACTTGAATGGTGGAATGTGTTTGGAGGAAGTTAAGGTTTCATGAACAGAGGAGCCTGTCAGGCTAGAGATCATAGGGCCGCACAGAGTCGGATACGACTGAGCAGCTAAGTACACACACAAGGTTTCATTGACTTGTTTTCTTTGTTTGTTTTGCCAAAGCAACATACTCACAGAACTAAATCAGTTCCCCGTCTTGTAGAAGAAAGTTAAAGAGAGCAGGGTTTTTCCCCTTGAAAGGAATTTTGTTTCCTAGTTGTGAAATCTTAGCCTGTTTGCTTATAAATGAGATTGTGAGTGAAAGAATGGGTTTGAAAGAGTTTGGATAGCTGTTGCAGGAGCAAATTGATTTATACCATTGCTTCCTGATCTGGGATTGCCTGAAGGAATAAGAGATAGCTTTCTTATGATAAATTGCACAAGTTACATAGAAATCTGATTTATTTGAAAGATAAAATACAAAATCCAAGTGGGGGTACTAAGGGGAGAGGGGAATGTAGTTCAGGGTGCCCTGGCAGTGTCAAGGTTGGGAATTTCTGTTGTAAATTGTATTTTAGATTTGAATAGGAACAGATGACCCTAAAATTTCCAGTAGTATATTTTATCTTAATGCAAATTTTCAGCATTTTTCCACTTGTTTAAAGTACATTTTCATGTAATAATACATTCTTGGTAAAGCCAAAAGGAGCCTATACCTGTAAATGTACATAGGCTTTTGAATATAAGTGTATTTTCCAGTTTATTTTCCTGTATCTTGTGTTGATAGTTGCTATTATTTATCTCATTTAAACAGTAGTGCTTAGGTTGAAACTTGATTCTGATCAATTTTATTATGATGAGTTTACCATCTTCTCAAATCAAGTACGCCTCTAATGCATTGTTACTATATCATGAAGATAAAAATAAATTTACAGTTGTTAACCACAAACCTAACCTTTTCTCAGTTTGCTTGATTTATTACAAATTAAATTATATTATGCCTGATCTAAATCATTAAGTATATAATTTAAAGCAGTTGCTGTGATCCATCTTTTACTGTTTTCTGCCTTCACATCCAAATATGGAACCTTGAGTATGAAAGGCAGCAGAGTGATTAGAAAACTGCCCTTCTGGAGTCCTAAGCGAGCATTCATCTCCATGTTGGTGTCTGACGGGGATCCTTTCGGCTCTGGGGATCCTTTCGGCTCAGAGCCGGAGCCTGAATGCAACGTTTGCTCCTTGACTTGTCTGCCTGATTTAAATATTCATACTTCACCAGAAGGAAAAAGCTGCTGACTTCTAAAAGTGGGTCAGTTTTTTTTTTTTTAAATGGCCCTTTTGGCACTTTGCAATGTGTTAATACTGCCTTAGAGCTGGGGAATAGTTTGGCAGAGCTCATCTTTATCACTTTGGGGGCCAAGACTTCACTAGGTCAGTGTAAAGAGAGAACATTGCAGATATTAATAGCCAGAAGACTATAATATGGGCTTATTTGCTTTTGTATATGTTTTTCTAGATGTAGCATGTTAGCCAGAGGGGATTAATTTGAGAAAAAACTTTGAGATGTAGATGAGTGTTAAAGGTGTCAATGTAAATAAGCAGCAGTAGCCTGTATCTTCAGATACATGGTATTTTGGAATAAATTCCATAATTGCATAAATTTGTTTTATTCCTCTATTCAAATATGATAACTTTTAAAAGAAAGTTGTTGGAGAGAATGGGATCGTTGTTAGATTGTGAATCCTATTCCTACATCATTTATTTAAGCTTAATGATTACATAGAGTGTACTTCATATTGTTTGAGTTTCTTACATCAAAGGGACCCAAAATGCATTTTAAATATGAATGTCTTTTTATTATCCTCACAAAATAAAAAATTTAAATACTTTTTTATGGAAAGGAGGGATAGGACAGTAGGATGAGAAAGGGAGTATTAGAATAATAGGAAGTACTAGAGAGGGAGGGAGAACTGGAGATCTTGTGACTGAGATCCATGTCTCAGTCATAGGACATGAGGGAGATGGAGAAAATTCATATTACTTGCCCAGAAGAACTGTTACTCCGTTTCAGTATTTATAAAAATGAGCAGATGGTTTCAGTCCAGTCTTATAATGTGTCTGTGGCCTGTCTTAACACCGTATCTTAAACCAACTCACGTAGTGGTGGATTCTCCCAGAATTGCATTCATCTCACAGGGTAATATGACTTCTCCTAGGATCTTCTTGATCATTGTCAAATTCTAGGCCCCCCCATTTTTTTTTTTTAATTTTAATTTTTTACTTTATTTTACTTTACAATACTGTATTGGTTTTGCCATACATTGACATGAATCTGCCACGGGTGTACATGAGTTCCCAATCCTGAACCCCCTCCCACCCCATATCATCTCTCTGGGTCATGCCCGTGCACCAGCTCCAAGCATCCTGTATCCTGTATTCGTTTCTTACATGATAGTATACATGTTTCAATGCCATTCTCCCAAATCATCCCACCCTCTCCCTCTCCCTCTCCCTCAGAGTAGGCCCCCCACTTTAAAATGCCCTCAGACTTGTCCAGTGATCTGAAAGCTTGGTTCAGAAATCCCTAACATTTTCAAATATGCCCCATTGAAGAATATGGTGGGTCATGTAGCTCTCCCACAGACCCAACGTGTGTTTGCCTTTTTTAAAATGATAAGCACTGTATCTATTTGCCTGACACCTTGGAAAATAACCGCAATATTATTGGGTTGGTAATTCTGAGGAGTTAGTTGTTCACCTTTCTTCAGACTGTGTGTTCCAAAAGATGGTTCTGTAAATCTAAAGCCATATTAAATATAATACGGGAAATTGCCATTCTCATAGTTAAACTGATGTACAAGATTTAAAAAAATACTTCAGATGAACCCTGTTCTCAGGGATCTTCTGGAGTGTATCTTGACTATAATGCACACAGTCTTTCTATAATAGAAGTGCTTGTTACTGAGGTGGTCAAGGAATGGGTGTTGTGTTGTCTACTTTCAGATAGTTCATGGGGAAAAAAAATGTGATTTTGACAAGGGTGGAAGGATAGATAGATAATTGGTTTGTAAAAGAGATCATTGTATTATTCTTGAAATTTCCTGTATATTTGAAATTTTACAAAGTAAAAAGTCATACAAATAAGAACAAGAAATGCTTCCTAATTTATTTTAAATCTGGGTCTTCATACATTAGGTATACTTACAAAGCAACAAATTGGGCAGCACCTATATCTTCAGAATCCTGACATGTATACTTTACCAAATAGACCATGCCCCCCACCCACCCACCGTGAAAGGAGCAGGCAATCTTGGCCTGCCTGTAATTGAAACCAAGGAAAAGAAACCTCTAAATTTCAGATTAACCCCTTGGTTAATGTTCCCAAGATAAATTTGACCCAGATGGCTGAAAAATAATCAATTTTCAGAGTGGTTAGTAGTGTGCAGCAGAAAAAGTCGTTGCTCAAAAAAAATAACCACAACACTCAAATTAATAGTCAACACAGTACTTTTCTTTCTACAACCCAAATGTTTCTAAGATCTCATTTGCTAATGACTTGTCTTTTCCATCTTTCTTTCTTTCTTTTTTTTTTTTTTTTAGTGATGTTTGCAGTGTTTTCTGAAAAGCAACTGTCTATGTTCACTTTTATGTTTCACACTGTACTGGGGACAGTGGGAAAGAGGTGATGGAAAAGGGAAGGAGAATAGGTTGGATTTCTGTGTGTGTTTTAAAGAAGAGAGAGAAAAATGAATGCGTGTATCTAGTGTTCACTATATTATCTTCACCGTGAAAAATCGGCAATACAGGCATGCTTAAATCTGGTACACTGACAAAGGATGGGACCACCCTGGGAAAGCCTTCCTCTTGATGGATCAAGAACCTTACCCCTGTGTGATAGGTGGGTAAGTATGGCTATGTAGTATCCTGCTTTGATCCCTAATCAATGTAATCGTAAGGGTAAATAGATTTACATTTAGCCAGAGAGGAAAAAGGGAGCTTTTCCTGGGTTTTAACTGTTTAATCAACTTATGAAAGAGAATGAGAACTATAAGAAAAAAAATTGCAGTAGTGTTTAAACTTAAACATATGTGGGTTCCTCCACTCCCTGCCATAATATGCAATTTTGTGTAAGATACTTTAGTATTGAATTGTGAGCAAGTGTTTACCAGGGCCTCCTAATATAGTCCTTTAGCACATACCTTATTTTCCAAGCTTTGGTTTTTCGAGCGGTCATGTATGGATGTGAGAGTTGGACTATAAAGAAAGCTGAGCGCCGAAGAACTGATGCTTTTGAACTGTGGTGTTGGAGAAGACTCTTGAGAGTCCCTTGGACTGCAAGGAGATCCAACCAGTCCATTCTAAAGGAAATCAGCCATGAATATTCATTGGAAGGACTGATGTTGAAGCTGAAACTCCAATACTTTGGCCACCTGATGCGAAGAACTGACTCATTGAAAGAGACCCTGATGCTGGGAAAGATCGAAGGCGGGAGGGGAAGGGGATGATAGAGGATGAGATGGTTGGATAGCATCACCGACTCAGTGGACATGAGTTTGAATAAGCTCCAGGAGTTGGTGATGGACAGGGAAGCCTGGCATACTGCAGTCCGTGGGGTTGCAAAGATTTGAATGCGATTGAGCCACTGAATTGAACTGAAGTCATATTAGTTGCTAAGCCCTAATATACTACAATGAGTACTCTATTTTACTCTCAAAGTCATCTTAGGTGGTACAAGGGCTCTGGTACCCCGAGCCTTCTCCCTTGTTACCTTTTTAAGGTCACTATCTACAAATTATGTCTTCTACTTATATTGCTAAATAATTTTGGAATAAAAGAATCCTAAAAAAAAAAAAGACTTTATTTTAGTTTGTGTAACATAGTGTTCTTTGCATATAAGTGTAGTGTGGGTATTTTCTTCCACTACCAGCCAACTGTGCCTCCATTCCAACTCCATTCACCATTGAGGTTGGACCACTCGGTTTAATAGAATTCTGTTTCCTATGTGACTTGTATTATGTTCTATCCACTAAAATACAAGAGTAGAATGAAAAGTCACTTGAGATTCCTGCCAGAGGTTGTTCAGAAGAAACCACATCTAGTAACCCTGTTGTATCTGGCATAGTTCATACTCAGAGCCAGCACAAAAAGACTTGGAAGGTTAAATTCTCAACTGGAACATTTTCAGTTACATGTGCTTTAGGCTTATAGAAGGTCTAATCTCTTTTTTCCCAGAAAATACTGTTCGTATCAAATAAGAATAAACTTATTTGAGGGCTTTTTGTAGATGTGTTGCTTGAAAGTGTCGGGGAGATGCAGAAAAGGAAACAGATTGATAAGCATTCAATATTTTTCATTCATGCAGATATTTTTAATCATAGGAAAAATTTTAAGTTATTTTCTCTGACTTTAGTCAAGGACTCTAGAAAGCTGCAGTTGTGCAGTTTTGACTGAGATCCTGATAGAGTTCTGTAATTTTAGTTTGCTCTTTGTAATACTGACCTTTTGTCTTTGCTACTAAGAAGATACAGAGTTGAATTCAGCCTTTATAATCTACAAGTGAGCCTATACCTATCTTGATTTTTAAGATTTTATTGACTAATATGAAGCATTTGCAGGGCTTCCCTGATAGCTCAGCTGGTAAAGAATTCCCCTGCAATGTGGGAGACCTGGGTTTGATCCTTGGGTTGGGAAGATCCCCTGGAGAAGGGAAAGGCTACCATTCCAGTATTCTGGCCTGGAGAATTCTGTGGACTGTATGTAGTCCTTGGGATCACAAAGAGTTGGACACAACTGAGCGCCTTTCATTTTCACTTTCACATGAAGGATATGACAGTTAGAGTACAGTCTCTGACTTTTAAGTTAGAGCTCCCGTTGTGGACCATTACGTGCTTCCTGAGAATTCATATAACAGTAAAATTGCGGTGAACTGCCTCCTTTCAAGATGGGCCCTGTATTTACATGTGTGTTCTGAGACTCCCCAGACGCTCACTGTGCCTGGGATGAAGCTGCCCTCTGGACTTGCATGGTCACACATATATCAATTAACTCAGCCTTTATTTTTAAGTATAAGCATACAAGAAAAGATTTCTAATTATATGAAAAGAATAAACAGCTTGAAAGTGGAGAATGAAGCCGAACAATCAAACCAAACCCCTCTTCCCACCTCTACTAATATAGCTAATTCAAGAAAACAGGAGGTAACTTGTTAAGTTTTTCATTAGTATTCTCACTTAGGTTTGAAAAGATATTATTTCATCAATAAAACAAAACAGGCTGTCCCTATCACCCTCAGTTACATGGCCCATAGGTCTCATGACATGTCCTCATTTCCTACTCCCCTCTAGCCACGCGGGGCTCCTTGCCATTTTGTACCTGTTGGGCTGTTCACACCCTCGGGCTTTATAATGGCCATTCTCTCTGCCTGGGAAGCTCTGAAACAGACACACAGCTAACTCCTTTACCTCCCTCAAGAGACTGGAGTGTGATCTGGCCCATGGTAGGTAGTCAGTAAATGGCTTTTGATCAATTGAAATAAATAGGAGTATTCAAAAGTAAACATAACGGAGTGGATAGCACAGTGGACTCTGCCAGAAGTTGTTTAGATGATAAGTTGTGTCCAACTCTTTGCAACCTCGTGAACTATAGCCTGCCAGGCTCCTCTGTCCATAAAATTTTCTAGACAAGAATACTGGAGTGGGTTGCCATTTTCTTCTCCAGGGAATCTTCCCAACCCAGTATCGAATCTGTGTCTCCTGCATTGGCAGAAGGATTCTTTACCGCTAAGCTACCAATTAAATTTTCCTATAACATAGGAAGAGTCAGAGCTGTAAAATAAACATGGATACTAGATCTGCTATATATTGTCTATATAACAGGAATCTCAAAAGAAAAACTGATCAAAAAGCTTTCAGAAGAAAAAAATTCCTAAGTTGAAAAAAAAACTTTAGGTCTTGAGGTAAAGCTCTTAGCAACACACTGAAAAAAAAACTTTAGGTCTTGAGGTAAAGCTCTTAGCAACACACAAGATTGTTTTGGGTGAAAACAGACTCATCCTATTGCTAAAAATATTAACTACTTAAGGAGAAAAATCCCACTGACTTCTCAATAGGTAATAATGGCAGCCAAAAAAGTTACTTATAAGGGGATAAGAATCAGATAAACATTACATTTTTTATCAACATGAAGATACAGGATTGTGACACTAGAATTTTGTATTTAGGAAAGGAATTTAAGTGTGTGGGTTAAAGAAAGACCTTTTTGGATTCAAAAAGTATACTTTTCACATAGCCTTTTGAAACAAATTTTTGTCTGAAAAACCAATTGTATGTGCTTCAATCAGATTAGTCAGAATTAAAGAATGAGAAAACAAAACTAGAAGTTAAATTCTTGGAAGTTACAAACAAAAATTAACAAATCATTAGCTATACTGACAAAGGGGAAAAAAGAGTTGATTATTCTAGAAGTTCTAGGTAGTATTTCCTTAACATAGGAAAAAGAGATGAAAAATACTGTTGAAACAGTAGATGTGTATTTCATTTTTGCAAACGATGTGATGGTCTACCTAAAGAAACCAGGAAAATCAGTGACCATTACTGCTTACAACTGTTATTGTTGTCTTGTGTCCAGCTCTCTGTGACTCTTGGACTTCAGCACTCCAGGCTTCCATGTCCTTCACTATCTCCTGGAGTTTGGTCAGACTCACGTCCTCTGATGTGGTGGTGCCATCCTGCCATCTCATTCCCGGTCACCTCCTTTTCCTGCTGCCCTCAGTCTTTCCCATAAGGTGGCAAAATATAGGCCAAAGTCAAAGCTAAGAAGTTTCCTTTATATCAGCAGTATTTTGTGAGGAAATAATAATGGAAAGGAATTTTCTAGGTACTAAAGCAAGAAATCTTCTAAAAGACAGAAGTAAACTTAATAGGAAGTGTATAATATGTGTACCTTTATCTTTACCCAGGAATATAAAAGGATTTGAATAAAGAAAGATCTATACCTTCTTTCTGGATGGAGTCAACATCTTAAAGAAGTTAATTCTTCTGAAATCTAGAAATTTAATAGTATTTCATTCAGAATTCCAGGGGATATTTTGAGGGATTTGACAGATTGATTCTGAAGTTCACCCATATGTAACCAAGGAAACTTTGGAAAAGAATGATGAGGGATGCTTCAGTTCTGGTCCACACCTGTATGCCAGCTGCTAGTGAACAACTTCCCTTAAATGTCCCACAGATTCCTCCAACCCAGGATGTCCCAAGCTGAACTCATTATCTTCTCTCTAGTTTATTTCCCCTGATGTTCCTTACTGCTGTAAATATTACCACTGTCTACTGTAACGATCAAACCAGAAACCTGAAAGGTATCTTTGGTTGTTACCTTTTACTCATCTCCAAAATTCAGTCATTAGGTCTTGCACATCTTCTCAGAAGTCTGTCTTCTTTCCATAATCACTACTTTAGTCCACGCCATCGTCATCTCTTGCCTGGCTTATTAAAAGAGCCTCTTTGTGGATCCCCTTACTTCCAGTCTTCCTCCCTTCCAGTTGCTGTAACTAGACTGAGTCTTCAAAAACACAAATCTGAATCATGGCATAAAACCCCTCAGTGTCTTCTCTTTTCTCCTAGGACCAAGTCCCAAATCCCTCAAAATGATTTAAAAACCTATATTGATCCTCGCTTGCTTTTCCCAACCTTTCTTCATTCTCCTCTTTCCTTCATTCCAAGTGCCAGCCATCTGGGGCTTCTCTCGCTAACTGTGGACCCCGATCCCTTTGTGCCTTTGGATTTAAACGTTCTTCCGTCAGAGGTACTGTTCTTCCCACCTTGCAAACTCATATGCATCCTCAGGTGTCCGTGTGAAAACAGCTTCCTCCTGGAAGCCTTTGCTCACCTCTAGATCAGGTTAGGCCTAACCGTTGGATGTTAACCTAGTACAGCCTATTATTCCTTTTACTCGCGTATTCATTTTATTTTACTTTAACCATCTTTTCTCGCTTCTAGATTTTTCAACTCCATGAGAGTTAAGACATCTTTTTATACAAGGGGATATTTTTTGTGCCTTGCACAGTGTAATGTGTTCAATAAATGTGTGCAGTGAAATAAATAACTAAAACATAATAGGTGAAATCGTATTATTACAATTATAGGAAATTACAATAGGTGAAATTGTAATATTTTGGCAGGAACAAACAGATCAGCAGAACAAAACATACTCAAAAACAAAACTTTAATATTAATTGAAATTTAAAATATTACAGAAGTAGGGAAAGATAGATTATTTAATAAATGATAGCAGAACAGCTGTGTGCCCACTTAAGGATAAGTATCAAGTAAGACTCTTACATTATTTCAGACAGTTCTGGTTGCACATTATAAGCTCAACTCAAACTAGCTTAAGCCAAAAAGGATTTATTGGAAGAATTTAAAGATACCTCTGAAAGGAAGGAGTAGCTGAACAACTAAGCTTTAGGAATTCAAGAAGCAGCAAACCTCTTTAGCCCTCATTCACTTGAAAGCTGATATTCTATCTTTTACATCTTATGTTCTCAGCTTTAGTTTCTGAAGTAGACTAACTGTTTGGCAGGGAATGTAGCCTTCAGCAGTTTCTGGGCTCACAACTTTGTCACCTTTCAGAGGAAAGTGCTCTCTGGTCTTATTTGCCTGTTTAATAATCCTGAGGAAGTACTTTGCTTTATATGGCTTGGATCACATTGCTTGCCCACCACCCTCATCTAAGGCTTTGGGCAATTGCTATGTCTAGGTAATGTGAGCTCCTTCACTGAGTAGGTGTTGGTCTCTGTGGAGGTATATGTGTTTGTTGGAAGGAGGGTGATGGTAAGAAGAAAACCTCGTTAAAAAAAAGGGGGGGGGAGTGGATAGCAAACCCGCAGCCACTGAGGAACTTGTGATGAATTGAGGGTCACTCTAATTTTTGTTTGCTCTTACCTCTATTTCACATTATACTTAAAAATAGATTTAAACTGGATTATATGCAGGTCAGGAAGCAACAGTTAGAACTGTACATGGAACAACAGACTGGTTCCAAATAGGAAAAGGAGTACATCAAGGCTGTATATTGTCACCCTGCTTATTTAACTTATATGCAGAGTACATCATGAGAAATGCTGGGCTGGAAGAAGCACAAGCTGGAATCAAGATTGCCGGAAGAAATATCAGTCACCTCAGATATGCAGATGACACCACCCTTATGGCAGAAAGTGAAGAGAAACTAAAAAGCCTCTTGATGAAAGTGAAAGTGGAGAGTGAAAAAGTTGGCTTAAAGCTCAACATTCAGAAAACGAAGATCATGGCATCTGGTCCCATCACTTCATGGGAAATAGATGGAGAAACAGTGGAAACAGTGTCAGACTTTATTTTGGGGGGCTCCAGAATCATTGCAGATGGTGATTGCAGCCATGAAATTAAAAGATGCTTACTCCTTCGAAGGAAAGTTAGGACCAACCTAGATAGCATATTCAAAAGCAGAGACATTACTTTGCCGACTAAGGTCTGTTTAGTCAAGGCTGTGGTTGTTCCAGTGGTCATGTATGGATGTGAGAGCTGTACTCTGAAGAAAGCTGAGCACCAAAGAATTGATGCTTTTGAACTGTGATATTGAAGAAGACTCTTGAGAATCCCTTGGACTGCAAGGAGATCCAGCCGTGTCTCTTAGACACATCTTGGAGTATTGTCTTACAGAAGAAAGAGGCTTCCCTATTTACTCCTTTCTAGCAAAGAAAAATCATCTCTAGAAAGTTAAAAGCAAAAAACAAAATAANACTCTTGAGAATCCCTTGGACTGCAAGGAGATCCAGCGAGTCCATCCTAAAGGAGATTAGCCCTGGGTGTTCATTGGAAGGACTGATGCTAAAGCTGAAACTCCAATACTTTGGCCAACTCATGCTAAGAGTTGACTCATTGGAAAAGACTCTGATGCTGGGAGGGACTTGGGGGTAGGAGGAGAAGGGGATGGCAGAGGATGAGATGGTTGGATGGCATCACCGACTTGGTGGATGTGAGTCTGAGTGAACTATGGGAGTTGGTGATGGACAGGGAGGCCTGGCATGCTGTGATTCATAGGGTCGCAAAGAGTCGGACATGACTGAGTGACTGAACTGAACTGAGAGATAAAATATGAAAGTATAAAAATACTAGAAGAAAACAGTTTTCTTCATTTTTTAAAAAAAGTCTTGGGAGTGAGAAAGATTTTCTTTCATGATAGGAACAGAAACCATACAGGGAAAGACCTAATAACATAAGTGAGAAAAAGAAGAAAAACCTGTAAAAACACAGTAAAAACAAAATTTTTGAGAACAGCGATAAAAAACTTAAATATTTTCAACACATCTTACAATGGGGATATTAGTCTTACATTTAAAGAGTTCTTATGAATCTCTAAGAAAAGGATGCAAATCCCAAGAGAAATTAGGCAAAGGACATGCGTAGGCAAATCACAAAAAATGGAAACATGTTAATAAATGTACAGAGAAGGAAGTATCAATGGACAAATGTAGTTAGGGAATGAGATTTAAAATCATAGTGAGATACCACTTTGCTTCTGCCAGACTGGCAAAAATTAAAATATGTCCAACAGCCACAACTGTTGCCAAAGATAGAGTAGCAGAAAGCCATGTACATTGCTGGATGAAAAGTAAGATGGTGCAGCCACTTCGGAAAAGAACTCTGTGCTTTCTACCCACTTTGAAGAAATGTTGATGTTGTAACCCACCAGTTGTACTCCTAGATAAATCTAGAGCAGCACTGTCTATTAGAACAGAAGCCACATATATAATTTAAAATTTCTAGTAGCCACATTGCAAAAAAATAAACAGATGATTAATTGTGATTATATATAATGATTAATTAAATGTATGTTTTATTTAATTAGATTTTAACTATACATTTTATTAAATTTTATTTAGATACAAATATACTTAAAATATTTTCATTTCAACATATAATCAGTATTAAGAATTGGCAGTGAGATATTTCCTTTGAAATCTGGTTGTTTATATTTTGCAGTTTACAACACACATTTCAAGTGCTCAATAACCTTATGTGGCTAGTGGATGTTGTGTTGGACAGTGCAGCTCTAGAGACACTCTTATGCTAGAATAGTCATAGAAACTTTTAAAATAACAACATAAAATTGAACCCGTCTAGATGTCCTTTGACAGTATAGATCAGTCAGTCAGGCAGTTCAATTGCTTGGTCATGTCCGACTCTCTGCGACCCTATCGACTGCAGTATGCGAGGTCTCCCTGTCCATCACCAACTCCCTGAATTTACTCAGACTGATGTCCATTGAGCCGGTGATGCCATCCAGCCATCTCATCCTCTGTCGTTCCCTTCTCCTCTCGCCTTCAGTCTTTCCCAGCATCAGGGTCTTTTTAAATGAGTCAGCCACATCAGGTGGCCAAAAGTATTGGAGCTTCAGCTTCAACACAGTTTCCACAATGGGATATGTTTTTAAAAAATGAATGAAATGCATATGTATCAACCTGGAGAATTTCACAGTATTGGGCAAAAAAAGAAATACGAGTTGCAGAAAAATATATTAAAACTGGTAAGAGATTGTTGGTGGATAGTTATATAAGTGGTAAAGTTATAAAGGAAAAAGAATATTTAAAAACATAACTAACTCTTCGGCAGAAGGAGAGGGATGCAGTTGGAGAGGGGCTCAGGGATGCAAAGATATTGATAATGAGCTGTTTATTAGAGAAGTTAGAACAATAATGAAATATTTTTGTGCATCAAACTGGTAAAAGTATTTTGAAGATGTCACGTCCATGTATTTGTAAGGAATAGACAGACAACAGGCAGTTTACATACTACTGATGAGAATATTCAGCCTCTAGGGAGAGCAGTTTTGGAATAGGAACCCAAGTTTTAAATTGGCTTACCCTTTAACCTAGCAACCTAACTTCTAAGAATTTATTCTCAGGAAAGACTCAGGTAAATGAAAAAAGATGTTCATTTTTTGTAACAGTGGGGAATTGAAAACAGCCTTTATTGTAGTAGATTGGTTAAATGAAGTATGGTGTATTCATAAGTACAGCTGTTAAAAAGAAGTAGGTAATATATGTACTGATGTGGAACACGTCCATGACATGTTGTTAAATAAAGTAAGGGCAGAACAGTGTGATATACAGTTGCAATACTGTTATTTAAAATTAGGAAAACATCAGAAAGGATAAATCAAGTAACAGTGCTTATCTCTGAGGCAGACAGGTGAGTATTTGATATTTTATTATTTTGAAAAATTTTAAATGAAATTGTATTATGTTTATAAACAGAGAAGTATGAGGGTATTCCCCCCCTTTTCTGTTCTTGTGAGGTTGATGTTATTTTGTCTAGCAGGATCCTTGGGACACTGGATGTTGCAATGGAGTTAAAGTAAAACTCTAAGTAAAACTCTAGTTATCTTTCCTTGGAGAAATTTATAGATTAGGACAATTTTCTTTTTAAAGCAGCACTTCAGTTTTTGGCTTTGACTGTGATTTAAACAATCAGCTTATAGAGCTATGGTTTTCATTTTGGTTTGGGAAAAAGGAGGAAAAAGACACACATTGGGGGAAGTTGGGTAATTGTGTGACACAGTCCAGTTCAGAACCTTGAACTCACAATGGTGCTGCTAACTTCAATCAAGCATTTAAATCTCACCCTATTTTCACAGTCTGTGGGTAAGTGTCACTCCTGAAAACTGCAGATAATTCCAGCTTTTGAGTATTGTGTTAATAAAGTATCCGAAAGAAACAAGATTGTTTCATCCTTTGCCAGGCACTGTTGGGCATTACAGACAAAACCAGAGGAAGAATCCCAGCCAAACCCCTTTGATTTGACCTGCCTCAGTGCATATTAATCTAAAAAGAAAAGAATCACCTAACTAAACGCTTTCAAGTATATACTGCCTTGATACGCATGTTTCTTACAAACTTTCTAGAAAGATAATGAATTTGTGCAATCTGCATTAACAGTTAGGTTGGAACCTGCCAAGCCTCCACCTCCTTGTGTCCTGTGGACTGTTTGTCTTCGGGTTCCTGTTTCCAGGCTTCAATTCCGTACCTTCCCTTCCCCCGCTCTCTCAGCAGATGGTTTCAGGGACCACCAGGGCCCCTTCCAACTGTAATAGTCTGTGATTCTTTGCTGTTGGATTTTTTTTTTAGCCAAGGAAGTGACATAATCAATCTGAGTTATGCTTTCTTGAAATTAATCTGGCAGCCTTGTACAGAAAGGGAGAAATGGGGTACAGACATACAGTTAGAATCATGTTATTGCAGTTTAGGGATAAGGAAATTATTTCTGACACAGGTAAGGGGAAAGAAGTGTGAGGAAGAGAGGTTTGGAATGAATAGGACTGCAGATGCAGAACAAGAATGAACAGGATTAGGAATTGGTTGAAACTGGGCCACAAGGCAGAGAAAGAAAGAATGAGAGATGATTCTGGGACTTTGAGCTAAGGAGGCTAAAAATGTATATAGCACAGGGGCCCTTCTTTACTAAGTGTGCCCTTAGAAAAATTTCTTGTAGAACTCCACTCACTAATGTAGTGTCTAGCTCCTTATGGTTCTGCTTTACTTGCTATTTAAAACATTTATTTACTTGTGAGCAAATACAGATAGATGATACTGTTTTGAAATCAGCACTTTTTCTAGTCAGTCCCAGCCCACCCGCAAATAGTAAAAATTGGTTGCATAAACACAAACACACACACTCACTCACAAAATGTGGTTTAGAAATGATGTTCAAGTTCTAAAAATTGCACATTTAAAAATGGAAGCAAAAATAGTTGAATGAAAACATAAAATATTATTTAAATAAAATTTTATGTCTATGATGCAGGTTGTTTCTCTGAATCTAATAATTTGTATTTTAGCATTAAAAGACTTTTTAAAATTAATTTTTATATTGTTGATTTACAGTGTTGTGGAGTTTAAAGATCTTTTTGAGTTTTGTGTTCAAGGTTGTTACAAAGTTAAATTTTAATAACATTCAGAGAGTAGTAGTAGACTAATGTAAAGTAACTTATTTATAATTTGCAGCTGACAAAAGAATAAAGTTTTCCTCTCATCTGTTTTCAGATTATGTTTTAAGGGTCTTCTTGAAATCAGATTTTAATCCCCCACTGATTCAAAGAAGAATCTCATGAACATGATGTTAGACAAATGTTAAAAATCTAGGCAAATAATATAATTAGAGTAAAAAACTGTTCAATGTCCTCTTCTAGTGAAAGAAGCTGTCTTGATTGGAGTAGGAGAGCTTCTGGAAAGAATAAATAAGTTTTGGTTGTTTGACACTCACTTAAGGAAATCAGAGAATAGAATTCAAAAATGTTGTTTGGCCATATTCTCTGGATAGTTCTTTACAGAGGCTGGGTTTCTAAACCTGGTAGAACCAGCTGTTTGCTCTGTTGTTTCTTGTTGATTCTGTATCCAAAGGCCGTTATTAATATGAATAACAACTCACTGTATCAGTTGTGTATTTCAGGGCTTTCTTCTTGTAGTAGGTAGTATTACATTCCAGTTACAAGAATAAATTTCAGTGAAAAGGATAATTATCAAATCAAGTTATAAAACACCATTCAAAGTATAAGTCTTTTAAAGCATTTTCATAAATAGAATATTTTACCCATCTCCCCTTACAGTTTACAAGTTCACATTTTTATTTCCTTCTATTCTTTTGTTATTTTTGCTGTGTAACTGCGGCTTAGGTAAGGTTGAGTAAAGTTGAAATACTTTTTAACAAAAAGAACTCCAGTGATGATTTATTGTTTTTTATTTCAAGTGGACTATTAGAAATGACATGGAACTTATTGCTGGGTTTTAAAGTTATATTTAAGGAAATATAGCTTAACAATGAAGGCCGTGAGGAATTTTTTGAACTTTAAAAAGAGAACCTTAAGTGGGAAGAAAAAGTTGGTTTACAAAACAGTTACTTTGTTGGGCAATACTAAACAATAGAGAATATATTGTTTTGGGAATCTCTTATATGAGGAAAAATTCAACCCAGGTCATTGTTAGACTTTGAGAAACTCAGTATCAAGTAGAATTACCCTGGTAAAAAGCATCTCAGAACATTAAATGCAAAAAATTTGCAAATGATCCTGGGACAAGAAGTTATCATTGACTTCCTGAAATAATTCTTTGATATCCCCAAAGTTTAGTTCATCATGGCAGATACCACTCTTTTAAGAACTTTGTTTTATTTTGGAAAGGTGAAGTTCAGATTAATAAACCATGATTGCATCAACATTGGACTTCTACTCAATTTGAGGATCCAATAGGATCCATCCTGTGTTCACATGTCCTTCAGGG
The DNA here is from genome assembly GCA_006410615.1 of Neotragus moschatus. Classification (NCBI taxonomy): domain Eukaryota; kingdom Metazoa; phylum Chordata; class Mammalia; order Artiodactyla; family Bovidae; genus Neotragus; species Neotragus moschatus. Next base: position 1,466,731 of record SJYA01002088.1, read on the forward strand.
ATGTATTAAAATGCACTTTAAAGCAAGTGAAAAAACGCCTTTAAAAGGCAAGCTTTTAAAGTGTAAGGAAGTATTTTTTAACGTGAGCCTTACAAGTGAATTAGGAAGCCTTAAAGTGCAAGGAGGGGAAAACATTTCTTTCCCAAAACATAGTAGATAGTATAATTATTATTCTAATTATGAAAATAATATATTCAATTAATACATTAATTCAGTTAGCAGAGCAATTAATTTAGTAAAGCAAAAATCGCTTGTAAGGTTTGCGCTCAACTGCCAGTATTTTGATGTACTCTATTAAAAAATTTTTTCTAATTTCATTTTTTTGTCACATGGCACGTGTAATCCTAGTTCCCCAACCAGGGATCAAGCTCATGCCCCCTGCAGTGGAAGCACAGATTCTTAACCCCACTAGACTGTCAGGGAAATCCTAGTATTTTCATTTTTTTAAAAATGAATGTGAGGTTGTTCTGAAGGAATCAAGATTTTCCAGTTAAAAATTTGAGGAATGACAGCTGTATGTGCGTGTCCTTGAAAACGGAAATAATTTTGTTTTCTGACATCAAATGCTGGAAAGTTGACGTTTTCAGGATAATGAACAATAAAAGTGTTTTTGGGTAAGACAGCTTTTTCAAATCCTTTTTTGTTATATTCCTCCAAAGCCCACCCTTCAAAAAACATTGTCCTCAGAGATTCCCAATTCAAGCATTTAGAGAATTAACTACCAGCCTGTTAATTCCAGCCATAGTGAAATGTTACCCTGTTTGTGTTATTAGGCTGAAGTGAATTCCTTGTTGACAAAGAAAGAAAATGTTACTTCTGGCTACTTTCCCTTGGTGTAATATAGGAGATCCCTCATGGGTAGGGAGTGACATTTCTGTGACAGCCAAGTAGAAATTCTTAATGTACTGACCATAAACAAGAAAGTAAAATAATGGCCATTTTGCCTATTAAGTGTCTTCCCAAAGTGAATTATATGGTGAAAACTGTGTAAGGAGAAGATAGCAGTCATTCTTTAAAAGGGGTCCTCTGAATACTGATTCTTGAGGAGGTAGCTTTTCCCTGTGGGAACAAAAGACCTCTCTCAGTAGCTTTGGCTGTTAGTCCTTTGGTGAAAGGTGAGCTGGAAATGGCGTCAGCCGTTGGGTATAAAGATCTTAGGCAGTACGTTTAGGTGATTGGTTTGCTTCGTTCTTGAAAGAGTTGTATGCGTTAAAGGCTTCATCAGATTGCATTGTATTTTGTGTGTTTTCTGTGCAGGCGTCTGCATTCAGGTGTAGGTAGTACTGTTTTTGAAGTCCAGAAAGGGCAGGGTGCTCAGTTGCCTTTAAAAAGGCAATTTCTTGGTTGACTGCGATTGAGTGCAGAATTATAATACTCAGGGCCTAATTTATAACAGAAAATGCAGGAGTGCAAACCCGTTAAACCCCTTCTACATGTATAAATAAGGTAAACAATGGCAGATTAGCATGGAATAGAGTTTGACGTGAATAATCTTAAAAACAAATTTCCTTTGCCTGTGCATGTTGTACCTGTTAACACAGAGAAAACTTGTAGAAATCTGTGCTTCATCTTTGACATACAATAAAATAGGGGAGAAAAAGCAGAGCGATGTGAGACAGCTGCTGCTTGGATTGGCAGCCTGTTTATAATCCAGGAGGCTCGTAGCTAGATTGCTGTGCTGTGAGCTGTGCTCTCACACATCAGAAAGGAATGATGATCTGCGTGCGTATGCGTGTGTGTTCCTACTCTGAGACTTTCAATTTTTTGGGAAAAGGTTCCTTTTCCTGCATAGAAGTGGAACATACTAGCAGAAGCAGGTTTTTCTGAGTTCTAAACACTCAGCAGTCTTCTCCCTGCTGGGGACTTCTGAGTGTTTTTCAGTGCTGGGGGAAAGACCTTTGGTGGGCCAGGCATTTAAAGATGTAAGGCCTTCTCGGCATTCTCCATGAGGCTGCCTCTGCTGAGTGAGTGAGTCATGTGGGACAGAATGTCGCATTTCAGTACCTTTTGGCTATCTGTGCACGTTAGACAATAACGATTGCCAAGCCAACGTGTCTCAGGTTTTTTAATTACGGATTTAAATGCCCACAGGAGCTCTGCTCATATGTTAATTCCACTGTTTGACTTTAAAGGATTTTTTTTTTTGCATTTTTAAATTCAGATTATAAAAAGCAGTCAGCCATTCAGAATGGAGACAGTTTACCACATAAACTTGTTTGAGCAGCACACAGGGTATAGAAGAAGTAGCTAAAGCTTTCCCACATTTTTATTCTGAGAAGGGGGAAAAATCCTCCTCAGTACCCTTCCTTAGATTTATTTTAAGGATCCAAAAAAGAGAGATATTAATGAAAATAACATCAACACCTGTTCTTGCAAAGGAATGTAAGGCATTGGAATGGCATCTTTGAGTCCGTGTCTTGTCAGCCTTCGCACACCTTGGTCGTGCTGTCTACATCATAGGCTGTCTGCAACTACATTTTCCACCAAAGGCAGTTTTCCTCGAGGCNGCGTCTGCATTCAGGTGTAGGTAGTACTGTTTTTGAAGTCCAGAAAGGGCAGGGTGCTCAGTTGCCTTTAAAAAGGCAATTTCTTGGTTGACTGCGATTGAGTGCAGAATTATAATACTCAGGGCCTAATTTATAACAGAAAATGCAGGAGTGCAAACCCGTTAAACCCCTTCTACATGTATAAATAAGGTAAACAATGGCAGATTAGCATGGAATATTGTTTGACGTGAATAATCTTAAAAACAAATTTCCTTTGCCTGTGCATGTTGTACCTGTTAACACAGAGAAAACTTGTAGAAATCTGTGCTTCATCTTTGACATACAATAAAATAGGGGAGAAAAAGCAGAGCGATGTGAGACAGCTGCTGCTTGGATTGGCAGCCTGTTTATAATCCAGGAGGCTCGTAGCTAGATTGCTGTGCTGTGAGCTGTGCTCTCACACATCAGAAAGGAATGATGATCTGCGTGCGTATGCGTGTGTGTTCCTACTCTGAGACTTTCAATTTTTTGGGAAAAGGTTCCTTTTCCTGCATAGAAGTGGAACATACTAGCAGAAGCAGGTTTTTCTGAGTTCTAAACACTCAGCAGTCTTCTCCCTGCTGGGGACTTCTGAGTGTTTTTCAGTGCTGGGGGAAAGACCTTTGGTGGGCCAGGCATTTAAAGATGTAAGGCCTTCTCGGCATTCTCCATGAGGCTGCCTCTGCTGAGTGAGTGAGTCATGTGGGACAGAATGTCGCATTTCAGTACCTTTTGGCTATCTGTGCACGTTAGACAATAACGATTGCCAAGCCAACGTGTCTCAGGTTTTTTAATTACGGATTTAAATGCCCACAGGAGCTCTGCTCATATGTTAATTCCACTGTTTGACTTTAAAGGATTTTTTTTTTTGCATTTTTAAATTCAGATTATAAAAAGCAGTCAGCCATTCAGAATGGAGACAGTTTACCACATAAACTTGTTTGAGCAGCACACAGGGTATAGAAGAAGTAGCTAAAGCTTTCCCACATTTTTATTCTGAGAAGGGGGAAAAATCCTCCTCAGTACCCTTCCTTAGATTTATTTTAAGGATCCAAAAAAGAGAGATATTAATGAAAATAACATCAACACCTGTTCTTGCAAAGGAATGTAAGGCATTGGAATGGCATCTTTGAGTCCGTGTCTTGTCAGCCTTCGCACACCTTGGTCGTGCTGTCTACGTCATAGGCTGTCTGCAACTACATTTTCCACCAAAGGCAGTTTTCCTCGAGGCATACTTTACTACAAAAACATTTCCTGTGCCACTGAGCTTGGGTGTTTTAGAACATTCTAATGAAATTTTAATTTTAAAGCTCAAAACCTGATTATATAAATTTATCTGACCCCCACAAGACCATTTAAAAGCCTGACAATTTAAGAACCAAATGTAACAGAGTTTTGGATATTCTGGCATTTTAGTTTATCTTTAGCCTAGGTCTCTCACATAATTATGAATAATTAGAAAGCTGACTTCCTCTGTTGCCTATCAGAGAAACAGAGAAATAGGAGACATTTAAATAACTTACATGGCATGATCTTATTTTGCTTAAAACAGTAAGCAAACATTAAATAAAATTAAGATTTTATTTTGCTTAAAACATTACTGGGACATTGGCAAAATTTATTTGAATAAGATCTGAAGAAAATAGTATTCTATTTCTTATTTTTTTCCCATAACATTTTATTATGAAAAAATACAAGCATACAGTAAAGGTTGAAGGACTTTATAGTGAACGTCTAACTGTGCCCGTTACCTATACATAGTTGCTTCATCACCTTTGCTCATATATCCATCTTACTTACCTATCTTTTCTATCGTGTTTATTTATTTGCAAGATAGGAAAGGCACATAATGCCTGCAGCTTACTCTCAGATGGTTCAGGGGGAAAGCGTATATGTGTGTGTGAGGGAGAAAGAAAAAAGAATAAAATGTGTCAGAGTTAACATTTGGGGAATCTGAGTGAAAGTTATATGAGAACTCTCTGCCATCTTAAAACTTATTTGTAAGTCAGAAATTATGTCAGAATGAAAAATTAAAAAGAAAAAATAAATTGAGATTATAAGAAAAATTTAATGCATCAAATCAGAATGTTCTCAGGGTATCACGACTCCTTAGATAAAATGATTTTCTGTAGCTGAGAACTACAAGTGATTGGGGTTTTATTATTGTCTTACCAGGAGAATGGCATCTCTACTAACTTAATCTATTATCATGGAAGGTCTAATTTTAAAGCTAAAATAGGAAGGAGGGGGATATCTACTTTATCAGTAAGAATTTGACCTTTGTCTAAAAAAATGGTTGAAATGTTTGCCTGCCAGTTGGTCATGTCCAGGTGAAAGGGACACAAATTTGAGTGAAGAAGAAACCTAGTGATGTTAAGACGTGAGGAAACGCCTTCCTTTTTAAAATCTATGGCGTAATAAATCTATGGCATCATTGGGAGATGGAGAAAAGATTTTAAAAATAAAACTTTATACATATGTCTGAGAGAAAATCCACCTCAGTGCTATCTCTTTCAGAGAAAACTCCTTGTGTGTTAGCAGTGTGTACTTATTTTCATAAGGTATCTAGAACACCGCTATATTACCGATGAATTGTATCTAATGATGGACCAGCATAGCAGCTTCCTATGAGGAAAGGATGTTTAGTAATAGGGATGATGGCTTCATAGACCAGTCTGGAGACAGGGAGTCATGGTAGAGACAATGGAGATTAGAGAATCATCAGAACAGCAGGTTAAATCTTAGAGAAATCCTTAACTCTTATGTAAGTAAATCACAGACGAAAAATGGATGAGTAGCAGAACTAGATGGTTAACTTCAAAGTGAAACTTAGTATTAAGTGATGAGCAGTGACTTGCATTTTTTTTCCAGTGGAAAAAAAATGATACTGCTTATTACCAATGGAAAGCAAAGGAAGTCACTTTTTTGGAAGGGGACTACTAACAAGAAAAGGAAGTTAGAAGAAAGTGAAGATAAAAAAGGGAGGAAAGAAAGGAAAGTTTTGATAGCCTAGATAAGTCAGTGGGAGAATTGGGAAAATCAGAGAAAATAATAATTTGATGGGAGGTAGATTTATGCCTGGCTACAGTCTATCGTTGGACCATTGGTAATCTAACTATTACCAATCTAATGGTCCCTTTCATGTATACTTAGATTTGAGGTAATCTTTCACAGTTATAACTGTCATGCACTTATCAACATATCAACATTCAAAACAAGACACTTTTGAATGTGGAAGCAGTTTCAGTTGGTGCAGTTGCCTGGAGATAACGTAAAGACATAGCGAGCTAGGAGTCATGTTCATATTTGAGAAATTTCATAACTTCTGGAGGTAAATAGGACAAAAGAGAATAATGGTTTTTTGCTGTTTATTTTTGGTTTTAGATATTTATTTATTTATTTGTCAGCACTGGGTCTTAGTTGTGACACGTGGGATCTAGTTCCCTGACTAAGGATTGAACCCAGGTCCCCTACATTGGGAGCCGCTGAACCACTAGGGAAGTCCTGAGGATAGTGTTTTATATTCTAGATGATCAGATGGTCTGAGACACAAGAAGAGCAAGAAAAAAGGGAAAGTGGGAGCCAGCTCTGCCAAGGGCCTGCTTTTAAAGGCACAGCCACAGCACCCGCGCCTAGAAAGGACTCCTACCTCCTGCGCAGACATGGGTGCTCCCTACTGCCGCCACGTGAAGACCAGTCAAGCAGTGTCAGAGCCAGCTCTCTTGCTCCTTGTGGCAGTTCTAATGAAAAATTGGTTTGCTGCAGAATAGCAGCAGGCACTTCAGGGAATTCTAGTGTCGTCCCCAAACATGTCACAGGATCTTACTCTACAGATGCAATATGTGTGAATGAAATGCCATGTCTGAGAATGTCAAGAGGCAACACAAGAAGACACTGGGAAATGACACCACTGATACCACAAAATAGGGACCAGACCCCAGAAAAGGCAGTCATATTTCCAGTCAGAGTATGTATGAATGGCAAAATTGCCTGTTTGCTAGTAGTAGTAACTAACCAGAATTAATAAAATGGAGTTGGAGAAGACTTGCTCTCACTAGAGTAGCTTTGCTTATCAGAGTTTTCTTGAGTTCCCCTCATTCAGGTCAAGCAGTCTCTTCCAAAATGATAGCCCCAAAAAGGGCGTTAAAATTGAGGGATTAATGATATGTCCTTAAAGGAAAAAGATTTGAAATGCTGTGACATGATGGTTAAGTTTATTAGGAACCCTGAAAGTTGAGCACACTGGTTTTCCTGCTTTTTCTGGTTATTTGATCCTTTGCTACCTAGGAAATGTAACCCATATTTCAGTGTCATGCTAGCATTTATAGAGCAGAGTGCTATTTAAGTCTCAAGCTGAAATTTGAAAAATAAAAACAAAGGAGCCAGTCAAATCCAAATAGACGATGAGACTCAGTTTCATTACCAAGATTGGAATGTAGTCTGACTGTCTAAGTTAATGCAAAAGTAAAATGTTTAGGTCTTGAAAAAGTTAGTTTTGGTGGATAAAGTATAATTTATAGCATCAATAAGAGCATGATACTCTGTAGTACCAGCTCCGGAACTTACTTAGGAGTACGGCAAAATGTCTTTTATACTCCTCTGATACCGACTTTCAGCAGAAGTTGTCTAGAATCGGTCATATCCAAGTACTGCGTGGGCCTAGTTCATTCCTACTTAGTTTTTAAAAGGCTGTATACATGCATGTATATTTATCAATAAAAGTTAGCTTCTAGGTTAGTCTAAATCTCAAGTGAAAACAGTTGAGATTGATTTGATGTTATGCTTAATTTTGATATGACTTTGTTTGAAACTTAGATCCTACAGTCATCAAAAAGTACCTTTCTTGCCAAGTTTAAAAACTGACAGTCTTTTCTCCCATCTCCTGGAACACATTAAAAAGCAGTTCTTTCTTTGCCTCTTCAGAGAAAATAAAGCAGAAACCAATAACTGAGAAATTAGCATCCACGAAAGTTCGAAAATGGGAATATGTGAGTTTCAAAGGCTCCAAAAAATTTTTTTTTAAAGCAAGAAACCCAAAGTAGACTAAGCTTCCAGAATGGGAAAGTCTTATTTTATTCTCCCTTTCTTTTTCTTGCCTTATTTTTGACCAAATGAGTTTGTCTTTAAACACAATTTTAGCTTCTTACATGATTTGTGTGTTCGGCTGCTTACAGTGATGATACATTGATTTTGTCATAAAAAGTCTTGCGCTGGATTGCATTGCTCTGAGATGTTATTTTAGAGATTGGGGATGTGCATCTGTGAGAGCGTGTCATGGTATGCAGTAAGCAGTGCCATTAAGCCAGTTATTGCCATCTGCTCCTACCTGCAGTCATTCTCAGTACAGCATCATCATTTTTTCTACAAGCATCAATTGCTGTCTCAGTTTCTATTTTTTTTTTTTTGGTTTGGTATCTGTTTCAGGATTTTGTTCAGATTTGTCAAATTGTCTTTTTCGGAGTCATGTGATATATACTTGTAATTCTGTGAAATCTCTTCCATGAGAAATTGAGTCAAATATGTTAGTGAGATTTTTAAAGGCATATAAATTAAATTATACGCTGATGGCCATTTCAGCATAGTTGTTTTTTCTCTGAAGTGACAAGAGATGAAGTCTTCTGACAATTTTCTTTCAGTTTTAAGAAGATGCATTTATTTTTCCCCTATAGATTGCCCAATTAGAAAAAGTTAAATGGTAATCGTGTGCATTCTTCTGAAGATAACGATGAGCTTGAGTCCAGACTTTCAGGATACCCAACTAACAGGTCTTGAGGGCATTCTTAGGCATTATATTTTGATGTCTTTGTAAGGAAGCTTTAACCACAGGACACAGGTTCGATCCCTGGGTCCAGAAGATCCCCTGGAATAGGAAATGGCAGCTCGCTTCAGTATTCTTGCCTGAAAAAAAGCATTTCGTGGACAGAGGAGCCTGGTGGGCTACAGTCCATGGAGTGGCAAAGAGTTGGATATCACAGCACATCACAGAATAAGCATAGGACTTATTTCTAAAACCCCGACAGATAGCTAGAGTAATTAATTAGCCAAAATACCAAAAAGAATTTTTTTGCACTAATTGAGATTAGCAAGTTATAGAGAAAAAGTACAGCAACATATGATTCAGGCAGGTGATAGCCTTATACTTCTTTATTTGATAGTCTTTTCTGTTGAACCCTGGTTACTTTTAAGGAGAAGATTAGTTTTTCCTAACCAGTACACGTTTATAATTAACAGTTTTCAGAGACAAACCCACTTGCATTTTGATCTGTATAATCTTTGTTAATTGCATAGAAATTAGAAATAAAATAGTATAGTAAGGATAATGATTTCTTTCCCAGTTTAGTTTTCAGGTTTTTCAATAGAGCAAATCTTGACATATTACTTAAAAACCTGGAGCTTTTCATTGTCAGGAATTTCATCTTGCGAAACAGCTCCATAGAGCACCACCACTGCAGACAGAGCGGATGAGGATCTGCAGTCCACACCCACAGGGCAGGAGGGGGTAAATCCAAGTACTGTGTGCGAGCAGCGGGGTGCAGCCTTGGCAGCTTCCAGCATACTCTGACATCTTCTGCCTCTTTCTCCGTTCTTAGCGCTGATAAGAATCTCGTTTGTCACTGTACAAGAGCTATAGGATAGGAAATGTATCATTTAAAGATTAACAGATGGACATATGTTGGATGTAAAAGTCTAGTTAGCTTTTTTCTATATAGCTGTATACTTTCTTTGTACACATGTTTATTTAAATTGATTTTTGCTGCTTTTTATAGACAATTTATCTCCAAGATAGCCATAAGGATCACACTCAGGGAAATTAAGATTGATGATTTTCTCTAATCGTGTACTTCTCAGACTATCTGTGGGAAAGCATCTGTTTTTAAACTTCCAATTCATCAATAAAGTTTTTATGATATACAACAAAATGGATTAGTAGAAAAAATGAAATTTCAAAAAATATCATATGGACAAAGCACAGGCCCAATTGCTTTATTATTAAACAGACATAAAGTTACTGTCCCATTTCTCTAAACACTTCTAAGTGTACATTTTCAAGTTTTATACTTATCTCACTACTTATAATTAATAGTTTACAGATCAGCATGGGCCCATGGACTGTACTTTTCAGTTCAGTTCAGTCGCTCAGTGGTGTCTGACTCTTTGTGACCCCATGAATCGCAGCACGCCAGGCCTCCCTGTCCATTACCAACTCCCAGAGTTCACTCAGATTCATGTCCATCGAGTCAGTGATGCCATCCAGCCATCTCATCCTCGGTTGTCCCCTTCTCCTCCTGCCCCCAATCCCTCCCAGCATCAAAGTCTTTTCCAACTATACTTTTGGGTAGCACTAATCTCAAAATCACATTTCCCTAGTAGATGACGACTGTATTCTTTAGAAGGCTTTGCATTTTTAATCTAAGATCCAGTCAAGAATCACACATTGCATTTGGTTGCCATTTTTCTTTGATCTTTAATCTACAACAGTTTTATGGCCTTTTGGGGGGGATGGTGCATGGAGGGGAAAGGGGAGAGGTACATTGTTGAAATTTTTGAAGAAAAATCAATTTGGGGGAAAATGATAGGTGATCACTAAGGGTGACTAGAAGGTGAGGGTAAAGATGGAATGATCTTCAAGCACAGCATGTGGCCTGGTGGCAGCGCTGAGTGTCCTGCGATTTTGGTTTATCTGATTTAGCTCCTCATGATTAAATCCACATTAAACATTCTTGGTTTAAGAATACTTCTTACACTACTTTATGCCTTCATCACAGGAGGGCATAGCATGACCATTTGCCCCGTTATCAGTGATGCCGAGTTTGGTGATTGGTTGAGGTAGTTTCTATTTTTTTTTTTTAAGTGCTATGGTTCTGCATTCTAGATGATAGAATCATACAGTTATTCTATTCAGTTTAACAAACGTCTGTGAGGACTACCAGCTTCCAGGCAATGGACTACTGAATGCTCAGGACCTGGTTTCCTTATTCTCAGGTCACTGTAGCATAGAAGAAGAGAGAGATGTATAACATATAAATTGAAATATAAAGTAGATTATGGTACATGCATTTATAGAGTTATAAACAGGGTGTTCTGCAAACATAGAGAAGGAGCTGTTAATCCCGAGTAGGGAATTAGGAAAAGATTTGTGTAAAAAACTGTTTGTTTTAGGTCTTCAGGAATGAGAGGTGTATAGACAGGTAGGAGAGGTGTTGGAGGGAAAGGAAGAACTGATTTAAGCAAAGGTACAGAGGCAGGAAGAAGCATTTCAAGCATTTCAGTTATCAAGCAGATAATTCAGAGTGGTTGAAGGAATGAATGAAGTACAATTGTTAATAGCCTTTAGTTCCTCACCTAGGAGTCTAGGCTTTATTCCATAGTTAGTAGGTAGAAGACATGGGAAATGAAATGACATGGTGAGATCCCTTTTTGAGAAAGTATTCTATCAGCAAAGGGTCCTGTGTGCTCTAGATGGGAGAGATACCAGTCAGGAAAATGTTATAAACTATCCTAGTAAGTGGCCTGACTCACGGCAGTGGCATAGAAGTGCAAGACAGTGCAGGGACTAATTAGGCATATGAGTGAAGGCGTGGTTAGGGCTCCCAGCCTGAGCTATCAGGATGTTATTAAGATAGGAAACTGCAAGGCAGGAAGACGGGGATGCATTTGGTCCTGAGCTAGCCAGCTCTTCAGTGTTGGTGAAGCGGTAAGGTAGATATGTCTGTCATATAAATTAGATATGTGGGTGTGGGGATTCAGGAGAGGCCAGGACTATTAGGTAGGTACCTTATACTGTTACCTCACTTAATATTCACAGTAGCCTTGTAAGGTGTAATAGATACTGCTATGAAGTTGCTCAGTCGAGTCCGACTCTTTGCGACCCCATGGACTGTAACCCACCAAGCTCCTCCGTCCATGGGATTCTCCAGGCAAGAATAGTGGAGTGAGTTGCCATTTCCTTCTCCAGGGGATCTTCCTGACCCAGGCATCCAACCCAGGTCTCCCACATTGCAGGCAGATGCTTTAACCTCTGAGGCCTCAGGGAATCCCCATCCCCATTTAAGAGGTGAGTAAACAGATTGAAGTTAATTAACTTGCCTGAGACCATACAGTATGCTAGTGGTAAGGACCAAAATTCTATCTATGGTCTTCCATTGTCTGACAAAGGAGATTTTGAATTTGATTTTGAATGAAGATAATCAAGGAAATGAGTGTAGAGAGGGGGAGAAAGGGTCTAGGATAGGAACTTTAAAAAGTATATGACTGTAAAAGGATCTAAGCCTAAAGGAACTTTCAGGGCTGTGGGAGAGAGAAACAACTAAATCATGACAAGTAATAGTGACAGGTGAGCAGAGGATCCCAGGAAGAGCATGGTCAACGGTGCACTTGCGCAAAGAAGTCTAGGAAGACAAAGGCTCGAATAGCTTTTGAGGGAAATTGATAGATGACCACTAGGGGTGAGCAGAAGGTGAGGGTAAAGATGGCGTGAACTTCAGGCAGAGCCTGGTTTAAGGATTCTTTCCAGTGGTAATAAGCAGGTCAGGTATAAGGATTGTCAAGTTCAAAAAAAAAAAAAAAAAAAATAGTGCAAGGGAGGGTGTAGTGGAAGTAGTTTAGTGTAGATCCCAGGATGTAGGGAAACTACTGACTCCATGACTGATTGATTGTCTGCAAGTGTAGACAGAGTGAAGGACCTACAGTGTTTAGCTTGCTTCTAATTTTTATGTACAAAGTTTTAAAATTTTATACTAAAGAAGCTTTCAATCTTTCTTTTTTGTTTTGGTATGTTGTAAATATGGTTTTTAAATTAAAAGAAGTAAAAAAATTCATAGTAATTCCTTTATTTTGAAAGTCAATCAGTGAATAAAAACTGCTCTAAGACTCTGCTATGCCAGACTCACGGGCATCCACATTTTTTGCTTTGGGAAAACTTTGTTAGCTGAAGACATTGCCTGAAATAACATCTCTATTCTGTAGAAGTCAAAAAAGAAAAAGGATCTCAGCCAAAACTTTCTTGACTTTAGAAATGAAAAGCAATGCTTAGTACCAAGTGGGAGATGTCTTGAAATCNTATGCCAGACTCACGGGCATCCACATTTTTTGCTTTGGGAAAACTTTGTTAGCTGAAGACATTGCCTGAAATAACATCTCTGTTCTGTAGAAGTCAAAAAAGAAAAAGGATCTCAGCCAAAACTTTCTTGACTTTAGAAATGAAAAGCAATGCTTAGTACCAAGTGGGAGATGTCTTGAAATCCTAGTCTTCGAGAGCCAGAAAGTGTCTTAAGAATTGCAGTCTTATTTCAGTAGGTGATTCATTGACTTAAGTTAAACACCCTACTACCTGTCAGCTAAGAAGTAAAGTTACCAGTTGAAACAGTTTATTCTTACCTTCAAGGAGTTCACAGTCTAGTGGGAAGGTCAAAGACCCCAGTAACTCCATGAAGAAATTTAGTAAAAATGCTCAAATATTTGTTGAATGAATGAAAAAACACATATTTTAATAGATATCCTCAGGCCACTTAGTTTTAAAACTAAGTGACTGATTATATCAGTATAATCGAATACAGCTATCAAATGCTTTTCTAATAAAATCAGTATTTCAAAATAACAACAGCAACAAAGAGCTTAGTGATAAAGGGGAATGAGAAATACGCTTTAGTGGATGCCCATTTTCTTTTGGGCCCTCTACTTGTCACACACTTCATTGTCACCTCTCAGGAAAGGAGGAGAAAACAGTAGCTTGGGGAGAGAGTGTTTTCGTTTTCCTGTAGGCGAGACCAGAGTGGCTTGTTGATAGCGGGAGGGGAAGAACCCAGTAGAGAGGGAGGCCTGCTCACTGTCTGGCTGTGTCTGTTGCTCTAGTGCACCTAGCAGCTCGGTCTTAAGACTCAACCAGTCAACTGTCACCCCATACTCTGGGTTGAGGAAGGGGGTTGTTAGGGGAGGGGAACCATAAACTTCCAAAATAAAGGTGAAACAGAGGTCAGTTCAGTTCAGGCACTCATTCGTGTCCGNGAGAGCTTTAGTTTTTATCTTTAGAAGATTATCCTTGTTCCTGACTCTCAAACTAGGCATGTTTTTCACCATTTTAAAGTCATTTATTGTTAAGTGACTAAATTAATTTTCCTCAGATATCCCTAAAATTTTTTTATTCTGGGCTAGCAGCAGGAATAATCTTTTATCAAAAGCCTAACAAATTAGTATATTTATTTAGTGAAAACACTGAAGTTTGGAATGATTCGTTGTAAGACTGAACTCCCTTCCTCAGAATGTGAAGTGACTGATAGTCCATCTCGACTTTCAAGGTGACACTGAGCATGTAATTGCACAGCCCCCAAAAATACAAGGTTATGGAAAGGTTACACTAAATGAAATGCCCTCATCCTTGGGAATCATATATTCTGACTCAAAAGACAAAATTAAACAAACCGAGTCCATACTGTATGATGGAGAACAGCGTGGGCTCTGGAACCAGACTGCCTGAGTTAGAATCTCTTTGGCTTTGCCACTTACTACCTTTGGAAATGTGTTTTCTCCATCTGTAAAATGGGATACTAATAGAACTTATCTCATAGGAATGCTTTGAAGATTAAATAACAATTAATTAACAATACATGGTTAATGAGCTTAGAAATGCCTGCCATATAGTAAGGACTTCTGTGTTTTCAGCTGCTGTTGTTATTATATGTTTAAATGTTATAGTATGTCTGATTCAGACACTTGGTGTAATAGGGTTTCACAGATCATTCTAGGCAGGTAGAGTCAAGGAAAGTTTTATAGAGGAGATGGTACTTACCAGAAACTTCAAGGGTAGATGGACGAAGGCAGAGGAGAGAAGGAAAAGTAAATTGGGTCCAGGGAATGTCATCAACAAAAGCTTTAAAATGGGACCAAATTTGTGAAGTTCACTTAGCAGAGAAGAGACCGGTCTTATCAAAGGATCTGGATAAGATGGAGGGTAAATATTGCTCAGATAAGTGGTGGGATGAGAGCAGATAGGGTAGATAAGATTATTAGGCTGAAAATAGCATTTTGCAGTTGACATTTCACATTTAGCTTGTCTAGCAGCATCAGGTTTTCATATTCCAAACCCAGCCCTGTTCCTCCCTACCTGCTGTTTCTCTTTGCTAGATGTTCCCTACCTTTGCTAGATGTACAGGTAGGTTTAATAGTCAACTCAGCCAGTCAGGTAGGCCCTTTTCTTCTACCTTTGACCCATGGAGTGGTCTTTAGGCCATTGGCACTTCTCTAGTGAAACAAATTGGGTCAGGATGAGATATATGCCACCCAATTCCCAACTCTTTCAGGAAAAAAGGGAGTTTGATTAAATTTAGCTGTTCTTTTCATAACTGAGGCTGTGTATGGCTCGTGGTGCCCCAGATGTGCATTATAGCATGGAGCTCTGCTCTGTACTTTCTTTAATAAGAAAACACACACGGGAAATTTTTGATACCCTTAACGATTCTACAAAACTTGCTAAATTAAATTAAATTGAATTATCATCTGGACATTATTCTGTATTAATCTAATGTTTGACATGGCAAGAGTGTAGGAATGAGTGTGTGTAAACTGATACACAGTTTAGGGGAAGATGGTGAAATGTTAAGATTAACTTTCCCACTTAGAAAATGGAATAATTTGCAGATTACTGGAGTGGGTTGCCATTTCCTTCTCCAGGGGATCTTCCTGACCCAGGGATGGATCCTGCCTCTCCTGCATTGCAGGAGCCACTGGGGAAGCCCATTCACACTAATAGTTTATTTCAATCTGAAGAAAATTAACAGTAGAACTATGATAAAAGGCAATTGTAAGCTTCTTCTGTAAATTGCTACTGATTTTTGGAATCAGTGCCAAGCCTGGGCTCCTTCAAAGACCAGGACTCTTTTTCCTCTTTTAGAACCTCCTCATCTCTTGGCATGTTTCTGGGCATATAGTAGGTATGCAGTGAGGTAATGTCAATAGATGGGCTATTCACATCATGTTTAGAGGGAAGAAGGATCACTTATTTTGATTAGTCACTCAGGGTATAAGTGTTTTCATAACAGGGAATTGGCTTTAGAACTACATTGCAAGATAGCTTTAAAGATTAAAACTTTGTGGCATCCTAAGTGTATGCTTCAGTTCAGTTCAGTCTCTTAGTTGTGTCTGACTCTTTGTGACTCCATGAATTGCATCACACCAGGCCTTCCTGTCCATCACCAACTTCCGGAGTTCACTCAAACTCAATGTCCATTGAGTCGGTGATGCCATCCAGCCATCTCATCCTCTGTCATCCCCTTCTCCTCCTGCCCCCAATCTCTCCCTGCATCAGAGTCTTTTCCAATGAGTCAGCTCTTCGCATGAGGTGGCCAGAGTACTGGAGTTTCAGCATTAGCATCATTCCTTCCAAAGAAATCCCAGGGCTGATCTTCAGAATGGACTGGTTGGATCTCCTTGCAGTCCAAGGGACTCTCAGGAGTCTTCTCCAACACCACAGTTCAAAAGCATCAATTCTTTGGTGCTCAGCTTTCTTCACGGTCCAACTCTCACATCCATACATGACCACTGGAAAAACCATAGCCTTGACTAGACGGACTTTAGTCGGCAAAGTAATGTCTCTGCTTTTGAATATGCTATCGAGGTTGGTCATAACTTTTCTTCCAAGGAGTAAGCGTCTTTTAATTTCATGGCTGCAGTCACCATCTGCAGTGATTTTGGAGCCCCCCCAAAGTAAAGTCTGACACGGTTTCCATAATAATAGTTGTTGTTATTTAAACATTTTTATGACCAAATATTGTTTTGATTTTGACTTCACTTTTTTCTGATCTTTGAAAATACATATTGTTAGTACATGTTGATTTGTATTTTGTGCCTTTGAAGGAAAGAATAGAAAATTATTCCCTTCTAAGTGAGGGTTGCTGGTCTTAAAATATTTTTGTGCTATTTTTATTGTAGGCAGCTTTGCCACATTCTTACGATAGACATTCAGAATAGTTCACTTATTAGTACAACTGTGTGTGTTTGTACATATAAATATATATATATATATTTTTTGACTGCCTTGGATCTTAGTTGCAGCATGTGGGATTTAGTTCCCTGATCAAGTATCAAACCCTGGCACCCTGCGTTGGGAGCATGGAGTCTTAGCCACTGGACCACCAGGGAAGTTACACAAATGTGTATTTTAAAACAAGATATTTGACCAGGTGACTAGATTGCAGTAACCTGGAGCAAACCAGATTCAGTTGAAATCTCACTGATCCCACTAGATGGCGTCAATTCATTAAGTGATAACTTCATTCTCTAACTTAAACAGACAGCCTCCTATGTAGTTCGATTTGAGTATCTTTAGAAGCTGAATATAGCAGTATATTCTTGGACTCCTTGCTATTTATATAGTGATTTGTGGAAGTTATTTGTGGAAATACTAGGAAGATCAGAAGGCTAAGGGCAGATTTATTCAAACTAAAAAACTATGGTAAAATAACAGTATTTTGTTAGATTCTAGTTAATTTTTTGACTTAGCCTTTGCCCTAATTGTATATCCAGCTATTTCCTCATATTTTTTGCCCTTATTGTAATTCTTGTTTGGGCTTCTGGAAATGCTGGAAAACGATTGAAAAACGGGAAACAGATACTTCTTAAAGCATATAGCTTATAACAGATTTAATTTTAAATCATTTGGTTCTTATTTGTAAGGATGAGATCAGCAGTGGTCCGTTGTGGGTTATAACGGTTCTTTAGTCATAATTGTAAAATAAAAGAAACATCACAATTCTTTAATTCTCTCTGTGTGAATGCGAAGTGCTTATTATCTACAATGACCATTTTTTATTACAGATTAGTCCATTTCAAGGTTTAAAAATTGTACTTTTCTACAGTCATTTGTAGGCTCTAAATAATTAAGCTATTTTCCATATACGTTTTATTTTCTGTTCTTAAGAGTTCTGACATTAAATTTTTTAAAGAAATGATGATGAATATGTTTCAGTGGGGGAAAGAAGTCCTTCCACATTTCATTAGAAGTGATTTTTTTCTTTATGATCATATTCATGCAGCTAAAATAGTTTCAGAATTGATGGGATGATCCATCTTGAGCCATAGAAGCTTAATTGTGTCACAAATATTATTCTTTTATTCATTGCTCATGGGGAGTAAGTGGTTGATGCTGATGGGTCCCTTAATGTTTAACTGTTCCAGTGTAAGGTAGTTCAAATTTCTCAATAAGAAGATTGCCAATAGTTTTATTCACTGGTTACAATTTTAAAAAGTGGAGAAAAAAACTTTTCCCAGTAGAGTCAAAATAATGTTTTTAAAATTTTTATTGGAATACAGTTGATTTACAGTGTTGTTTTAATTTCTGCTCTACAGCAAAGTGATACAGTTATACAGATGTATATTCTGTTTCATATTCGGTTTATCTCAGGATAGTGAGCATAGTTCCCTGTGTTCTACAGTAGGATCCTACTGTTTATCCGTCCTGTGTATAATAGTTTGCACCTGCTAATCCCAAACTCCCAATTCTTCCCTTCTCCTTCCTCCTTCCCTGTTCTCTATATCTGAATTTGTTTCTGTTCATAGATATGTTCATTCATGTCATATTTTAGATCTCGCATGTAAGTGATATCATATGATACTTGTCTTTCTCAATCTGATTTGATTTGCCCAGTATGATAATCTCTAGGCCTGTTTATGTTGCCACAAATGGCATTACTTCTTTCTTTTTTATGGCTGAGTAACAGTCCATTGTTTATATATACTACATCTTTAAAAATTTTTTTAGTTTATATTGGAGTATACACTATTGCGTTAGTTTCAGGTATACAGCAAATTGATCTAGTTATGTTTTTGTTGTTCAGTCGCTAAGTCATGTCCAACTCTTCACAACGCCATGGACTGCAGCATACCAGGCTTCCTGAATTTTGTGCGAGTTCATGTCCGTTGAGTTGGTGATGGTATAGAATCATGTCATCCTTTGCTGCCCTCCTCTTACCTTCAATCTTTCGCAGCATCAGTGTCTTTTCCAGTGAGTCGGCTGTTGCATCAGGTGGCCAAAGTATTGGACCTTCAGCTTCAGCATCAGGCCTTCCAATGAATATTCAGGGCTAATTTCCTTTAGGATTGACTGGTTTGATCTCCTTGCAGTCCAAGGGACTCTCAAGAGTCTTCTCCAGCACTACAGTTTGAAAGAATTGATTCTTCGGTGCTCAGCCTTCTTTATGGTCCAACTCTCACATCCATACATGACTACTGNGGTCCCATCCCTTCATGGCAAATAGATGGGAAAGCAATGGGAAATAAAAATTTTAAATTTTAAGTAAAATGGTACTAGAAAGAGAGGAGAGGCCTTTAATCATTGATATATGTTTTAAATTTTCTACTTTGTGACTCCATTAAAAAAAAGAAGAACCAACTCTGTAATTTTAAAGTAGAGATTCTGAAATTACCACTTTTCTAAAAATATCACTTACAGCTGAAACTTAATATATCTAAGCATTTTAGTTCTGGGGAGGATACATATTTTCATAAAGATGTGTTTTTCCAAATGGAAATAGCACTGAGGCTTCTGGAAAGGGAACCTTTCCAAACAGGCTTGTTGTTGCCTGGGTGAAGACTGTTCGGTTGCAACACTCTAAAAGGAAATCCTAACCTAGGAAGCAGTTGATGAAGGGCACACATCCACAGAGTCTAATGCAACTTTTGAAGGCACTTGTGTGGACCTCTATGCAAGGCCTCGCCAGTACCTGTCTTGCTTTTTCTTTGACTGTTATTGGGGTATAATTGATTTACAGTGCTGTGTCAGTAGTTTTAAAATTAAATACCATATTCTCCATAGTGCACTGAGCCATGCTTATATTTTTACTTTGCTACTGTTATACACAATATATCATTCTTAGTTTTAATCTTCTGTATTAGTCTTCATCCTAGTGAGAATTGCAGCCTTTCCTCATTGCCCTTTGTGAAAGTGTCATCATAATAATGAGCAGTAGGGGAGCTTTATGGTGTTTTAAAAATCAAGTTCATCAGCATTTTTAGACTGTCAGTTTATCATTTAATGTCATTATTAGTACTAGGAATTCTGAGTATTTCATAACTCTAATTTTATAGAAACAGGTTTTTTTCTTTTTTCTTTGAATAAAGTAAGGGACAGATAGGTGTTAGCCTAATTTTATAGATAGTTATCATCCTAACTTTATAGAGGAAACTAATATTAAAGTTTAACAACAATTAGAACTGGACATGGAACAACAGACTGGTTCCAGATCGGGAAAGGAGTACATCAAGGCTGTATATTGTCACCCTTATTTAACTTACATGTAGAGTACATCATGAGAAATGATGGGCTGGAAGAAGCACAGGCTGGAATCAAGATTGCCAGGAGAGATATCAGTAACCTCAGATATGCAGATGACACCACCCTTAAAGAGCCTCATGATGAAAGTGAAAGAGGAGAGTGAAAAAGTTGGCTTAAAACCGAACATTCAGAAAATTAAGATCTTGGCATCTGGTCCCATTACTTCATAACAGATAAATGGGGAAACAATGGAAATAGTGACAGACTTTATCTTTTTGGGCTCCAAAATCACTGCAGATGTTGATTGCAGCCATGAAATTAAAAGATGCTTGCTTCTTGGAAGAAAAGCTATGATCATCCTAGACAGCATATTAAAAAGCAGAGACATTACTTTGTCAACAAATGCCTGTCTAGTCAAAGCTATGGTTTTTCCAGTAGTCATGTATGGATATGAAGTAGTCATGTATGGATATAAAGAAAGCTGAGCGCCGAAGAATTGATGCTTTTGAACTATGGTGTTGGAGAAGACTCTTGAGAGTCCCTTGGACTGCAAGGAGATCCAACCTGTCCATCTTAAAGGAAATTAGTCCTGAATATTCATTGGAAGGACTGATGCTTTTTTCCAATACTTTGACCACCTGATGCAAAAAATGGACTCATTGGAAAAAACCCTGCTGCTGTGACCAATTGAAGGAGGAGGAGAAAGGGATGACAGAGGATGAGATGGTTTCATGGTATCACCGACTCAGTGGACATGAGTTTGAGTAAACTCCGAGAGTTGATGATGGACACAGAAGCCTGGCGTGCTGCAGGCCATATGGTCACAAAGAATCGGACATGACTGAGTGACTGAACTGAACTGATATTAAAGTGGAGTACTGACCAGAGGTGTATAGATATGAAAGGGAAGCCAGCATCCTGGCTGGTAATGTGCTTTAGCCTTCAACCCAAGCTCTTCCCTTGTACAGTACATCAGTTACAGCGTTCTCAGGGCTGTTTTTGTTTAAATGGAACTCTTCACATACAGATTTTTCTTTTCAAAACAATAAGCATCTTAGTTTTTAAAAGATTCTGCTGAGGGACTTGTTCTGGTTCTGGTTTTCCAGCCTTCTTTTACCTCAGAATTTTTAAAAATAATTTTAAATGGGTCTGTGCTATTTGGGGGAGAAGAAAAAAGCCCAGAGACAAACTTACCTGATACTGCAAGTCCAAAAGAGTTGAAATAGTAGTTTTCAAACCTGCATACTATGTTTACAGCAGGTACATATTTACTAAACTAATGCATTTTGTTTAAATCCACTTTATTTGACCTGTATTTTAGGTAGAAATGTACCATCAGTCTACTTATTGTTGAAAATAAGTTTTTTTAAGGAGAGACTTCTGTTATTACAAGTGTATGATTTTGGCTTTGGGGAAGAAGGTACCTAAATAAGGATGTTAACTAGCCCTTGGAAGCTGTTTGGAGTGAGGTGGGACTCAACACCCTGAAATATGTGCAAAATATGTGTGTATATATTCTTGTACTTATGACATTTTTGGAGGTGAGGACCATAATTCTTCATTATGATATTAAAGGTATTAAAAATGTTGCCCCACTGGTGAGATACATATCTAAAGCAGATCACTTACTGAGATTGAATATAAAGCATTTCCTTTTTCTCCTGAGATGAAGAGGGCCACATGTGAATACCTTTTTTTAAGAACAGTACTTTTAAATGCTACAAGTGTTTGCTGAGGAGTCATAATTTATAAACAGAAAGAAATCCAATAGATTACTCTTGCTTTCTACTGGAAGGTTAAATTTCACAGATTATAGTAAGTACAAGTTACAAATTAGTTCCTTTCTGAAAAACATTAGCCATTCTACAATTATTTTGAGGTCTAAGTAACCTAGTTATGAAAGCCAAATATAGAAACAAATCTTGAGGATGAAGGAAAGGAAAAAGTTGCTCCAAGGAGCTCAGCTTACCATTAAAGCCCAGCCAGTGNTAAGTACAAGTTACAAATTAGTTCCTTTCTGCAAAACATTAGCCATTCTACAATTATTTTGAGGTCTAAGTAACCTAGTTATGAAAGCCAAATATAGAAACAAATCTTGAGGATGAAGGAAAGGAAAAAGTTGCTCCAAGGAGCTCAGCTTACCATTAAAGCCCAGCCAGTGTGCCAGACTGTAACGATTTAAATCACTAATGAAATTCATGTTGTTTGAGAGGAATTTTTTTAAACATTTTAAGTGAGGTAGTAATTTTCCAGTAGTCAAATTTAATGAAAACATTTACTCATGTAAATTGGAACTTTATTTTTGTATATTAGTTTTGCCACTTTATTTGTTTTTACTAAAAATAGCCACTCTTTCTCTTATATTTCTGCATGAAATCTTGCAGAACCACCTCTAGAAATGGCATCGTTTTGCCGTAAGCATTTTGTTTTCTCCCCCGTCTAGTTTTTATGAAGTAGTGCTAACTCTGCCTTAATTTGATTTGGCATCCCTGCTATTGAACATTTGTAAGTATCTTGTATTATGGCCCATCTGGGTTGTCATAGAAACCAAAGACCTCCATCCTCTTCCCTCTAGTTAAAAATGGAATGCAAACAGGGCTTCAAAGTGACGTTTTTCTAGTACGAGTGACAGCCCTGTGAAGTGCAGAACAGAAAGATTTCTTATTGGTTTTATTCTCCCATGGCCTATCTTACCAGTTAACTCTGATGCATGCAGTTTTTCTCTTGAAAATCTGGCAAGATACTAATGGAATTTTTAAAATGTAAGCATCAGGGGGAAAGAAAGAATACCACTAATCCCCTCCCTGCTCTTTTCTTACACAGAAATGCAGTGTTAGCTAGCGGTGCTTTTGCTTTCTTCCCTGTGTTATTAGCTGCTCTATTGAAGCTGTGGGACACGTGGCTGAAGCACTGATTAGTCACCACAACTGTGACTTTCATTATTTGGTCTTGTTATTTATTTCTCAGGTCAGGTGAATGTGGTTTTATCTCATTAAAACCTACAAGCCCATTGGTTAAGTACATGGCAGTAATTCACTGGAATAGAAGTTCATTGATATGGAAGTTTGAATGGCCATATCATCGCTGATGCTGCTAAGTCGCGTCAGTCGTGTCCAACTCTGTGCGACCCCATAGACGGCAGCCCACCAGGCTCCCCCGTCCATGGGATTCTCCAAGCAGAAACACTGGAGTGGGTTGCCATTTCCTTCTCCAGTGCATGAAAGTGAAAAATGAAAGTGAAGTCGCTCAGTCTTGTCCGACTCTTCTCGACCCCATGGACTGCAGCCTACCAGGCTCTTCCGTCGGGATTTTCCAGGCAAGAGTACTAGAGTGGGGTGCCATTGCCTTCTCCGGCCATATCATTAGGCATTCTAAAACATTGTAGAGACCTGATTCTCAAATCTTAATTCTAAAACACTGCCCTATTTCCACTACCCTGGTAGTTACAGAGTCCTTGACTTGGATGATTTTTCAACTTCCACATCCCCCTTCAGGTTCCCTCCCAGGGCAATACATGACTTCTGTGAAGTTTGTGCTTTTAAAGTAGCTAAGTTATTAATAAGTTCCAGTGTGTTATTTCATTTGTGTTAGCAAAATGTCTGGGTTTGATGGTTAAGATTTGTTGAACTATTGATGTGGCACTACTCAAAGTTTAGAGAGTTTAAATTCTTGTTTTAACAGACTTTTAATTTAGAAAATGACACAAATAGTGATCTCTGACTATGAAAGAAATAATGAAAAACTGACCTGTAAGTTTATATTCTAGTAGAAGTGTTCCAAAGGATTGGAACACAGTCTGAAATCATTAGACTGTTCTGGTTGCTGAGTCTTTGGTCAGTTTTAAATCTACTGTTTTTCAATAGGAAAACATTTAAGTCTTTAACATGTACAACTTGACTGTTAGCTAGTTGAGGTAATTGACTATTTTCTTTAGTCCCGCATTTCAACTGTAGTCATTTTCAGCAGTGAGTTCAGAAGGATTATGAGTATTTTCATATCGTGGTGAAGGAAGACCTTGCAACTCCTGGTGGAGTATAAGTAGGAGGTAGGGTTTATCTGCTATTAAATCTAAAGGTAGGAGGATATAGTTTCCAAATAATACTGTATTCCTTGGTGTATATTACAGAAGTGAATAGTTTGTTTACATAGCATGGCGCAGGGAATGATGTAGCAGTTCCTTAGGCTGGACGTGTTGCTTTCTTCTTTAGTTTGCTGTCTTCACCTATAATTTGACTGGTTCTATTTTGTTTTGTTTTGCAAGTATCATGCAGTTGAAGGGGTTGACATACGGTCCTCAACATTCCAGTCAATGTAAAAATTAGAATCCTCTCTAGATTGTTTCTATTTATCAGTGTCTTGAAAAAAAAAAAAAGACTAAGAATGTTGGTAGTTGTTTAGTAGAAGTCATATCGCTGCCAGTCCTGTAGGAAGCTGTGACTTCGCACAGGGGCAGACATTTCTCTTCACTGCTGCTGTAACTCATGCTTAGGAGAAAAGTTAAGATGTTTATGTACATTGGAGACAGTAGTACCTTGAACAAAATGAAACATGAATTTCTCACCCATTAAGGACACAGAAATTCTCAGGAAGGTATCAGTGTCTCTCATTCCTGTGTTTTGTCATCCCCAGATATCTATTGCTAATAAGCAACATATTTGGTTCTCTCAAGTCTGTGTTTTCAGGTCAGTTTCTACACATCATTGACATAGTTTCATGTCCTCTAACCACCAATCTCGTAACTTTTCAGCTCCTTCAGAATTATACATGTTTTGGTCCTCTACATATACATTTTAAAAATTTCCTTTCTAAAAATAGACCTGCATTTCCAAGTGCATTTGTTATAAACAAGATAGATTAATTCTACATTTTATTCTCAAAGAACAGTCTTCTCAAATTCTTTACATAAATCAAACACTAGCATCTAAACTTGCAGTACTGTATTTCTCCAAAGTAAAATTTTTAATTGTTGTTGATAGCCCATGTTTAATTGTTTTTGTCTCAAGAAAGCCGTTTGGATTGTCACTGCTCAAAATGTACACTCCCAGGTTTGACTTTCTTACTTGTACTGACTCCATTTTCTCTCTGCTTTGTTCACATATTTTTAAAAATCTTCCAATAATTTTACTTGTTAATCTATAAGAAATGTTATAGCTGTTTTACACACACATCTTCTATTTTCTGAAATAGCTACATAAATTTCTTAAAGAATTTAACTTTTTAATATTATGCCACAAAATCTAATACTGTACTACATACTTTGTAAGTATATTCAATAAATAATGTCATCAAACCTTGACTACCTTTAATAGCCCTAACATCCTTTTAAATCTAAGATGAAAGAATGATTAGCAAAGTGTGTGAAAAATAGCAAGCAAATTGGTAGTTGTGGATTTCAGAGGATGTTCTGAGAACCTTTTCTAATGCTGCTTTAAATGTGTGCATTAATCACACAGACAGAAACCCATCTCTGGATAAGTTGCCAATCTTTAAAACAAAGAAGACCCAAAATGGTTTGTATTTGCATTTCATGCTCTTGTCCTCTGGGATTCAGTAATCTTTTTAGCCTCTCCTCAGCTGTACATGTATATTTCTGGGTAGCAGGCTGATTGCTGCTGATGGTACTAAAATGTTTTGATGGGAGCAAACCTGTGCTGCCACCTTCCTCATGAACCCAGTGTTCAGAGATGACCTGTTTGCACATGGGCCTGTGGTGTATCATTTTTTGGTACAAGAGCAGTAGAATAAGGTCTGACTCTAGTTGATTGAAGCGGTGGTTTTAGATTCCGATAAGAGGACCAATTGCTGGTGAGGGAAGTTGAAATTGCAGAATGAGTTTGCAGCATGAGGCAGGTCTGCCCAGCAGCAGGTTGATTTGCACCGTGAGACGAGCAGCACACGTAAACAGATGGCCCAGCAATGAGTCAGAGCAGCAGTCCGAGCAGGTAGACTGGCTTTTGCCGAATTCTTGGCCCGGTTATAGACAGTGGATAATGTCTGCCACTTTTACAACTGAAAAATAAGTACTTGGGGAAAGAAGTTCTACCCATTAGGAAATGGGTAGAAAAATATGTATATTAGGCAGAAGAGAAACCAGACTGTCGCTGGATCTGGACATTGAAACCCAGCATTTTCTGAAGCTGCTTCCTATAGGCATGGCTGGCTTTATCTTTCGGCATTTGGTCATTCAACATCAGTATGCTGAATACTTCATTTAATATGCAGCAAGAATATCTTAGAATTATGTCCTTGATACTGGGTTTCGAAGAATTATGAACTGAATCAGTTGCAAACACAAGTCTGATATTTGGGCTAAGAAAAGCATTTTTTGAAAAGGATACCATGGTGGTAAGTGGACTGCAAATATAAAAGTAATGTGTTTGTAATGGTATTAAGCAAAAGAAAAATATTAATGGAAAAATCCTTCAGTTTCAAATGTAAAGCATAGAAAAAAAAAAAAGTGTACCAGAACGCCCAGATCAAATCATCCATCTTCAGACTATGAACGCAAACAATCATTTCTCTGCCAGATACTTTCAGAAGTACTAAGAATCTCATTAATTTTCAAAAACAAGGTCTTGCTGTAGTTTATACCTCTAGACAAAGTGTTTTAAATGTAACATTTGATGAAGAATATGCTGTACCTCTGAATTCTTATACTTTAATCTTCTGATTGTCAGATTACACTTGTCATAGACCAATACCCTTAGTGCATAAGTTTGCCAAAGAAAGAGAGTTAGTAGTGAGCAGCATTGTCAGGGTACCTATGCCCTTCTTTAGATCATTGTGGTTAGGGAATATACCCAGAAACACAAGCTACAGTGATGGAAACTTTATTCTGAAATGTTGTGAGGGCTATGGATGCCATTGGTTAGGGCAAAGGTACAAATTTTGGCTTCTTTTATTTCCCCAATAATTGGGAGCTTCCCTCATAGCTCAGTTGGTAAAGAATCTGCCTGCAGTGCAGGAGACCTGGGTTCGATTCCTGCATCAGGAAAATCCCTGGAGAAGGAAATGGCAACCCACTCCAGTATTCTTGCCTGGAGAATTCCATGGACAGAGGCTATTTACCATCCATGCGGTCACAAAGAGTTGGACGTGATTGAGTGACTAAATGATGGTTCACGATTAACTGTGCCAGCCCCTATTTCCCAGACTGGCTCAAGCTTGTAATACCTGGTCTTTGCTAGGGTAGGAAGAGCACTAATCTACCTTTGTATGTATTGAAAGAAGCATTCAGGGCGCTGCATTAAAAACTGCATGAGAATGCATTATTAATAGGGTAGGTCTCAGTCTCTCTCTCTCTGTCTTCAAAAAAGGGAAAAAGGAAATCACTTATGTGTGCACTGTCAAGAAGGATAAAGACTGACTTAGTGCTAGTTCTTAATGAATTTTTTTAATGGGTTACTGAGAGATACCTAAGGAGAAATACTTACATGAGTAATTTACAGTCACAACAGGCAGCTTGTAGTCACCACTGTGATCTAATTGTAAGAGAGATCACCCAGTAATTGTGTCACCCTACAAGCTTTAGTTTATCAAGCCCATTTCTTATAGGGTGCCACATTATCCAAGATTAGAAAAATAGTAATAAATTTGGGGTTTTAATATTGTAAAGATTATCAGAGGATTTTGAATCACTTTTGGTTTGAATGAGCTCCCATCATCTGTTTGCTGGTTCCAAGACTTCACGATTTTGGTTTGTTTTTGCTACACATGTATAATTGAGCTGAATATGTGTGCCAGTAAGTAGAGGAGCTGTAGACCCGCGTTCAGCTTCTGCTTAAGTCTGCAGTATTAAAGTGTTCCTTTTGTTGCATGTGCTGGTCTTGCAGACCCTGTAGAGCCTTATCAAATGCCGCCAGTTGGTGCTGCTGGTATGAAAGCACAGGGGAGCTCTCATGTGGAAGGTTAATGGAGTGTAATTATAAAGAAAAATGAACTGCTCAACTACTCTATCTCTCTCTACCTGCACCAAGAGTGACAGGAGCTCTGATCTTTTATAAACCCTGGAGCAGAGGTTTAACCATCTAAAATTATGACAGTATAACTGTCACACACACAAACACCTCGTGACGTATAGGTATGCACCCCTGTGTAGGAATGATTCCTTCCTGTTACAGAAGTCTCGGGAAAGGAGCACCTTCAACCACCAAGAAAAGCTGCTTGTTAAGCACTGTACTTTCATGTCACTTCTTCTTTTCCACTCAATTTGTTCCGTTTTCTTTTCCTGAAGATGCTTTCCCCTTTCTGATTAGTGGCAAGACTGACGGCCTGTGCACGAGTAGGTCCATTCCACTGTATCCATCAGACGATAGACATCCTTGCTTTCTCCAGGCAAATCTGTCCTGCTCGCCCTTACCGCTGTCCTTAAATCAACTGTGTCCTTCCAAAGGGGATGGAAACGGCTGTCTCCTCTCATTCTCGGCTGAATAGGGGAAGGCTGTAGGAAGCCCGGATGCCATCTGATGGGTCTTTCTCCTAGGATGTCCGTATAGCAGTGACTGTTACACACATTTCTTGCCATGGAGTTAGATCCTTAGGTCCCTTGGATGAAAATACCACAGGAAATGTTTAGAAAGGGAAATGACAGCTGGGAGGTACAAGGACAGAAAAGGACCAAGGAGACATTCAAAGGGTGTGATTAATGGACAAATCTGTGTTTCTCGTATGTCACGTTGCCGGTGAATATAGTGAATCCATCCTGCTACTGCAACATCTGAAGGGTAAGCGGATCTGGATTATAGAGCCAGGTTGATTGAGTGTTTTTGCCAGCTCAGCACAGAGTTGAAATAAGGTGTTGCAGAATGATGCCACAACAACAAAACCCCTGACATCTTGTTCTTACCGAGTCTAAAACATTACCACTCCTGGCGAGGCTGTGCTGCCTACTGAGATAAGTAAATTCAGCATCACATACGTTAGGCCTGTGGAGACTAAGCAGAAGTGATAGCTGTGTCACTTGCACAGCCGTCTCACTGACTGAGCCCTGGTCTTGCATGGCGGGTGGGGGAGGGGCGGCCAGGATTCCTAGAAGCAGCTCTGAAAGCAGGGAGGCTGATTTGAAAACCTCTCTGTTTGGTTTGTAGTGTTATTTCTCCAGCCCCTTTGCATATGGATTTTGATCATCTGTGCTTTATTTTAAAGGCAAAATAGTTGTATAGTTTAAATGGCAGTAGGATAAATCTGTTAGTGAATAAAAATTTTAAACCTAGCTTGATATTAGTGGCTGGTGTGTAAAGTTTGCTGTGATTTACTCCCTTAAATTCTGGAACCCAGTGTTTTACCCAGTATATATGTTGCCAAACTTCACAGGTGGCACTAGTGGTCAAAGAACCCGTCTGCCAATGCAGGAAATGTAAGAGACGCAGGTTCAGTCCCTGGGTTTGGAAGATCCCCTGGCAGAAGGCACAGCAGCCCACTCCAGTATTTCTGCCTGGAGAAACCCACGGACAGAGGAGCCTGGCGAGCTGTGGCTCATAGGGTTGCAAACAGTTGGGTACAACTGAAGCAACTTAGCACACACACACATCCATGTTGCCAACATCTATTAGTGAAAGTCACTCAGTCGTGTCTAACTCTTTGCAATCTCATGGACTTTCCAGTCCATGGAATTCTCCAGGCCACAATACTGGAGTGGGGAGCCTTTCCCTTCTCCAGGAGATCTTCCCAGCCCAGGAATCGAACCCTGGTCTCCTGCATTGCAGGTGGATTCTTTACCAGCTGAGCCACAAGGGAAGCCCATTACATTTATTAAATTGAAGTCATTGCTCCAGAATTAAAGTTTTCGGCTTGAGGTATAAGGTTAGCAACAGTATCTTAGAATTGTCCATCATACTCCATAGGTGAAGGAAGCATGTCATTCTTGTTGGGTTGTTCATCATGTATCCCTCCTCAGCTACCAGAGAGAATATCTTTGGTGACAGAATTACAGTCTTCTGGCCTTTTGGAGCAAGTTATCTAGGACATCTCAATCCCTTTAAGAACATTGCCAGCTCTTTTGATGCTCAGAGCCTATAGGAAGTTTTTCTAAGAAGGGTCACTCTCTGTGCAATTTGCTCCAGACCCACCTATGAGCCATCCATGCCTCCTCTCTGACTATCTCATTTCCCACCTTGACCGTATCCTCGGGTACCTCTCCTGCTTGGCCCCTTTGGGTTGTTGTGCAGACTGTTCTTCCTTGGCTTTCAATGGCCTGTCTTTGTTTCCTGGCAGTTACTATATCTAGAAACTGATGCCCAGCAGAGGACGTTTCTCCCCCTGGCTGATCTCCCCACACCAGTTTTAGACAGTCCAGTATCTAAAAGATACTCCATTTTTAGACAGTCCACTTGGATGTCACCCAGCCTCCTGTCAACCCCAGAAGGACTGGCTCAGACAAACGAGCTTCAGCTCTTTGTTCAGTGAACAGAGCTTCATTCAGACTAGTTTTCTAGGGGAGGGAAAGTCCATATTCTAGTGCCCTTTTTACTATGAAGTGACTGCATAACTTTTGGCTAGTCATCAATCACCTCAGTGTCCCTGTCTAATCAAAGACAGTTGTCTTAATTCACCCCACACAGTAGTGAGAATCTTATTTGATAAGAGGGTATGAGAATTTACAAAGTGCTGTATGAACGTATGATTGCTTAAGCTAAAAGAAGCACACCATTAGGGAAATATTTGTGAAAATGGGATCACTTTTCATTTAGGGTTCACTCAGAAAGTAAGATTCTTGAAAAATTATTAATGAATACATATGTTTATAACATGGATTCCTTTTTCTTAATCATGTAAACTAAATTATTTTGAAAAATCTGGAGTACTCAGAAATGAGAGCCAGTTAAGTATAGGAGATGTTTCTGGTGTTGTGGTCGGATTCCAAGTCTGATGATTGCATTTTGCTTACTGTAATTCCCTGGGCAGCTTCAACAACGTGGTTTTCATTTTTCTGACCTCTGCAGTGTGGCTGTTTAAACAGCTGCTTTCGTCAGTCCTAGAGACAGCTGCAGTTCAGTGGTAGAGAAACTGACTCCGGCTCATTCTTACTTTGGTGTTACATGATGGGGCGGAGGGTAAATTGTCTACAGAGTACTTGAAGCTATTTGGATAAAATTGGCACAATTATGGAACATATTATTACTAAATTTTTTGTTCTTTTATATTTTGTGTATTGTTGTCTGTTTCTCTCAAGATATTTTTCTCAGTTCCCATTTATCACTTGCTTTTATGTCTGCACTTCTTCCCACTGAAGTCTCAACCCAGCCATTTAACAATGATAAATAAGATTTTGATTAACAGGAAAGCCATTTGAATTTTGGGGTTATCTGAAATTCTTTTTACTATCCTTTTACTGTTGAAAAATTTCCTAACTAATGACTGATCCCTTTCCTAGTAACTGTAGTTCAGTGAATGTAATTACTGTCTAAAAGTTGAATACTGGTAACCCATGGGTTTAATCTAAGTAACAAAGATATTTTAACAGTGTAAAAGCAATTCTTGTGTTAGGGCTTTTAGACAGGTCATTCCCTCTCCAGTTCACTGTAGTCCCCAACACTCTCTATTGTCTCATAGCTGGCCTGCTTCATTTGCATGCATTACCTGCTTGACCCTTGTTCATGTGAGTGTTTAATCCCTGAATGAAAGTATTCTTTAATGATTTAGCCTCTTTGTAGTGTGTCAAGATCATTATTGTGAGCGTTACCAGTTTCCTGTGTACTGTGCTTATAGAGGTGAAGAGTAAAGATCATGGGATTGTATTCTTGCCATTTAGAGATTCACAGATTTATAAACAGAAGAAAATATTGAATACTGAGTGGAGAAACTGAGACCAAGATCAGGTAAATAACTTACCCAAGGTCATAAACAAATTGTATATTAATAGATGTGAGAACTTCGGGTCCTTACCAGCAAGTAAAATAATGAGGTGAGAGAGAGGAAAGATAGAAATTAGGTATCAGGAACTAAAACTTTTAAGTCTGACTCTGCCCCTAACTTGAGACCTAGGTCCAGTCCCTTAGATGCTCAGAGCCTTACTGTCTTACCTGGCAGATAATAGCTATTTGATACGATTGTTGTTGTTTTTATTGTAATCACTCACATTACACTGTATCTGAAAATCAAGAGACTACTGTGGTATATTCAGACGATGGAATATACATGGGGATAAAAAGACATGGAAAACCAATATGTATTACTAAATGAAATAAGCCAGTTTGTAAAGGCTACCTACTGTATAATTGCAACAGATGACATCCTGGAAAAGCCTAAATTATGGAGACAGTAAAATGATCAGTGGATGCCAAGGGTTGAGGGGTGGAGAGTTAGAGCACAGAGGATTATTAGGGCAATGACACTATTCCATATGATATTACAGTAGTGGATACATGTTATTATATATTTGTCAAAACTCATAGAATGTACAACATTAAGAATGAACACTAAACCCTCCTACACTGTTGGTGAGAATGTATGGTACAGCCACTATGGTGAACAGAATGGTAGTTTCTCAAAAAACTAAAAACAGAGCTACCATTGTTGTTCAGGGCTTCCCTTGTGGCTCAGACGGTAAAGCATCTGCCCACAGTGCAGGAGATCCTGGTTCGATTCCTGGGTCGGGAAGATCCCCTGGAGAAGGAAATGGCAATCCATTCCAGCACTCTTGCCTGGAAAATCCCATGGATGGAGGAGCCTGATAGGCTACAGTCCATGGGGTCGCAAAGAGTCGGACACAACTGAGCGACTTCACTTTATTGTTGTTCAGTGGCTCAGTGGTGTCTGACTTTTTGTGATGCCGTGGACTACAGCACACCAAGCTTCTCTGTCCTTCACCATCTTCCAGAGCTTGCTCAAACTCATGTATATCGAGTTGGTGTTGCCATCCAACCATCTCATCCTCCGTTGTCTCCTCCTCCTACCTTCTATCTTTCTCAGCATCAGGGTCTTTGCTGATGAGTCGGCTCTTCGCATAAGGTGGCCAAAGTATTGGAGCTTCAGCTGTAGCATCAGTCCTTCCAATGAATATTCAGGATTGATTTCCTTTAGCATTGAGTGGTTTGATCTCCTTGCAGTCCAGAGGTTTTTCAAGAGTCTCCTCCAACACCACCGTTCAGAAGCATCAGTTCTTTGGTGCTCAGCCTTCTTTATGATCTAACTCTCACATCCGTACATGACTACTGGAAAAACCATAGCTTTGACTAAGTGGACCTTTGTTGGCAAACTAATGTCTCTGCTTTTTAATATGCTGTCTAGGATTGTCATAGCTTTACTTCCAGGGAGCAAATGTCTTTTAATTGTATGGCTATAGTCACCATCTGCATTGATTTTATTTTATTAGAAAATAAAGTCTGTCATTGTTTCCATTGTTTCCCCATCTGTTTGCCATGAAATGATGGGACTGGAATGCTGTGATATTCATTTTTTGAATGTTGAGTTTTAAGCCAGCTTTTTCACTCTCCTCTTTCACCTTTATCAAGAGGCTCTGTAGTTCCTCTTCACTTTCTGCCATGAGGGTGGTGTCATCTGCGTATCTGAGGTTTTTGATATTTCTCCCAGCAATCTTGAGCTTCATACAGCCCAACATTTCGCATGATGTACTCTGCATATAAACTAAATAATCAGAGTGACAGTATACAGCCTTGATGTACTTTTTTTCCAATTCAGAACCAGTTTGTTGTCCCATGTCCGATTCTAACTGTTGATTCTTGACCTGCATACAGGTTTCTCAGGAGGCAGGTAAGTTGGTCTGGTATTCCCATTTCTGTAAAAATTTTCCCCAGTTTGTTGTGATCCACACAGTCAAAGGCTTTAGCTTAGTCAGTGAAGCAGATGTTTCTCTGGAATTCTCTTGCTTTTCCTGTGATGCCTGTGGATGTTGGCAGTTTGATCTCTGCTTCATCTGCCTTTTCTAATTCCAGCTTGAATATCTGGAAGTTCATGATTCATGTACTGTTGAAGCCTAGCTTGGAGAATTTTGAGCATTTCTTTGCTAGCATGTGAAATGAGTGCAATTGTACAGCAGTTTGAACATTCTTTGGCATAGCCCTTCTTTGGGATTGGAATGAAAACTACCTGTGATTGGAATGAGAGCTACCAAATGATTCAGCATCCCACTCTTGGACAGATACCTGCAGAAAACGCTGATTTGAAAAGATCCATGTACCCTGTGTCCATAGCAGCACCATTTACAGTATCCAGAAAGACATGGGAACAATGTAGATGTCCATGGACAGATGAATGGATAAAGAAGATGTGGTGTGTATGTATACTCAGCCATAAGAAAGAATGAATGTATGATTTGCAGCAACATGGATGGACCTGGAAATTATCACACTAAGTAAAACCAGTCAGACAGAGACAAGTATATGATATCACTTATGTGTGGAATCTAGAACATGGTACAAATGAACTTATTTGCAAAAGAGACACAGACTCACAGGCATAGAAAACAAATTTATGATTACCAAAGGGGAAGAGGCAGGGATCAGTTTGAGTTTGAGGTTAGCAGATACTACTATATATAAAACAGATAAACAGTAAGGTCCTCCTGTAGAGCACAGGTAACTGTTCAGCTCAGTTCAGTTCAGTCGCTCAATCGGGTCTGACTCTTTGCGACCCCATGAATCGCAGCACGCCAGGCCTCCCTGTCCATCACCAACTCCCGAGTTCACTCAGACTCGCGTCCATCGAGTCAGTGATGCCATCCAGCCATCTCATCCTCTGTTGTCCCTTTCTCCTCCTGCCCTCAATCCCTCCCAGCATCAGAGTATTTTCCAGTGAGTCAACTCTTCGCATGAGGTGGCCAAAGTACTGGAGCTTCAGCTTTAGCATCATTCCTTCCAAAGAAATCCCAGGACTGATCTCCTTCAGAATGGACTGGTTGGATCTCCTTGCAGTCCAAGGGACTCTCAAGAGTCTTCTCCGACACCACAGTTCAAAAGTCTTCTNGTGTCCGACTCTTTGCGACCCCATGAATCGCAGCACGCCAGGCCTCCCTGTCCATCACCAACTCCCAGAGTTCACTCAGACTCACGTCCATCAAGTCCGTGATGCCATCCAGCCATCTCATCCTCTGTCTCCCCTTCTCCTCCTGCCCCCAATCCCTCCCAGCATCAGAGTCTTTTCCAATGAGTCAACTCTTCGCATGAGGTGGCCAAAGTACTGGAGCTTCAGCTTTAGCATCATTCCTTCCAAAGAAATCCCAGGACTGATCTCCTTCAGAATGGACTGGTTGGATCTCCTTGCAGTCCAAGGGACTCTCAAGAGTCTTCTCCGACACCACAGTTCAAAAGTCTTCTCCAACACCACAGTTCAAAAGCATCAATTCTTTGGTGCTCAGCCTTCTTCACAGTCCAACTCTCACATCCATACATGACTACTGGAAAAACATAGCCTTGACTAGACGAACCTTAGTCGGCAGAGTAATATCTCTGCTTTTGAATATGCTATCGAGGTTGGTCATAACTTTTCTTCCCAAGGAGTAAGCGTCTTTTGATTTCATGGCTGCAGTCACCATCTGCAGTGATTTTGGAGCCCTCAAAAATAAAGTCTGACACTGTAGTCAGTGTCTTATAATAACCTATAATGGAAAAGAATATGTATATATAACTGAATTACTTTGCTATACACCAGAAACTAACACAACATTGTAAATCAACTGTACTTCAATTTTAATGAAAAGAGTGAACTCTGGTATAAGCTGTGAATTTGAGGTGATAATGATTTATCAGTATAGGTTTATCAGTTTTAACAAATGTACCATTCTGATGGGGCTGTTAATGTAGGAGGCTATGGTTGGGGGAGCAGGTAACATATAGGGAGTCTGTATTTTCCACTCAGTTTTACTGTGAAGTTAAAATTGCTTTAAAAAATTAGGTCTATCACAGATACAGAGAGCAAACTAGTGGTTACCAGTGGGAGGACGAAAGAGGAAGGGGCAGTATAGGGGTGGGAATTAAGGGGTACAAACTATGAGGTATAAAATAAGCTGCAAGGATATATTGTAGAGCACAGAGAAGATAGCACATATTCTATAATAACTATAAATGGAATAACTCTAAAACTGTGAACCACTATATTGTACACCTGTAACTTATATAATATTGTGTATCAAGTGTACTTTGGTAAAAAATTCAATAGAGTAAAAAATATAAATGAGACAACAACAAAAAGTTAAGTCTATTTAAAGAAAAACAGAGACTTCCTTGGCAGTCCAGTGGGTAAAAAATTATATTTTCATATCTAACTTGTCAAGCCCTTCCACTGCTGGGTGCGAGGGTTTTATCCCTCACCAGGGAACTAAGAGCCTACAGCTGCATGGTGCAAACAGAAAAGATTAAAAAATAAAATCAAACAACAACAGCAAAAACAAACCAAGAGACATGTCTTGTGTTTTAGTGAAGTGTCTGTCCTCTTCTCTTTTGACCCTCACTATTTTGTTGGATGTGGAAACTGGAGAATAGTATGCTAAAGAGTGAGCTACACCTTCAGGACTAATAAGTACGCTAACAAGATAAAATAACAAATCATTTTTACTGTGGCCATCCCATCTTTTCTAAAACTTAGAATTATGTGCTTACGTGTGTGTGTGTAAAAACTTTAAATACTTGTGTAGAGATTTGTGGATTGGATTTAGTCATTTTCATAGCTTGTGAAAAATGTTTTTCTTCAAGCTTAAGATTTAATACAAATTAAAATCTCTTAACGAAGTGCTTTGTTCATGCTTTTCTCCCGTATTGCTAAATCTTTCTCTGTCTTAATTAAAATTTCTAGTACTGACCGTTTAAAACAAAGAAAAACCAAACCTGCTCTGAAGTTCTGAAAGATGAGTTCAGGTTTCCTCTGTCTCTGTTACAGAAAACAGACTAAAAGCAGCGGAATGCAGAGCGTCGTTTGTCACGTGTCTTGTAAGATCCAATCCCTTGGTGTTAACTGCCCCTCATCTTGGCAGCCTACGTAGGTGATAGAACTCCTTCCTCTGTTGTTTTATGCGGGGTCTTGTCAGAAAGTATATTTATAAACTGTTCATTTTTTTCTTTAAGTGATTATAATAAATACTTGGTGATAAAATACTGAAGCTGAACACTTTGAAATTAAGAAATATTCATTTAGTAGCTTTGGAATCTTTTAATCTGTGTGTTTATGCTATTATGGTAGATGATAAAAAACATATGCTGTTCAGGTTGTACTTTCATTAAATACTTACCAATGTGAAATATCAGTGTTTAGTGGTTTATAAGCCCTACTTTTGTTTCAGTGTGAGGAAAGCATTACTTTTCATCAGAAATATTTTATACCTGATATATCCTGCCTGACACAGTATAGTAGTCTAATACTCTTCTCTTTTTATCTCATTTAAGAAAAAAGCTGCAAAACTGAGGATTGTGAAAAGATATCCTCGTCCTTGGGATTGATTGATCTGTGACTCAGTGTGTGTATTGTGCTCAGAATTTGGTCAGATAGCCTGTTATGTTTGCCTCTCCTAGAATCTGATTCTGTCATATGTTTCTGTGAAAAAAAGACTTCCTGCATTATCTCAAATTGTACCCAGGGACTGAGTCACCAAAACAGTCTGTTGTTATCTGAGCAGTATTCTGTAAAATAATAGAGGTTTTTGGTTTTGTTCTTTTTTTTCCCTCCCCCCATTTTAGGATCATTATTGTGCTTAAATTGTATTTTCATATCCAACTTGTCAGGGAAAGCTACTGTGCAGCCATTTCCAATCATACTTCTTTTGTGAGGAGAACCATAGCAGCTTCAGGACAGAGCAGTGAGAGGATTTCTATGGTGTATGGGACAACTCTGACATTAACAAGGCAGTGCTGCCTTTAAAGTTGTGGGGTAGAGCCGTGGAACAACGAAGGACAGGCTGGTGGTACATGCAGGTTTGTAACAGATAGTTACAGAGGGCCACACGTTGTACTGAACTGGAGCTTAATTTACAAATTAATAGCCTGTGTGTCATACCTCACTGTGGTACAAACACAATGATTCAGGCACTTTTTTAATATTAGCAAGCAGCTAAATTGTACAGATTATAAATGGTTCTTACAGATTTTTTTCTGCTGTTCGCATTACTGTATCTAGGGTCTTTGCTGGGTCAGGTTACATTTAAATTGGACATCTATTTTATGTATTCAGAATATGGCCCTGAGCCACTAACAGAGGTAGAAGAATCTGGGCTGTATGAGAATTCTGCACAGGAAAACATCCTTTACTGTGCTTGATTAATGAGATGAAAGGGCAACAGGTAGCATTCTGTTTCTGAATCCTGTACTTTGTTTGGTGATTCTCATTTTTTAAGAAAATAACATAGTTTGAACAAGCATAAAGTGTTTGGCTAGATGTTAAAAATAAAATGATTGAAAGATAATTGACATTGAAAAGAAAAATCACATTTAATTAGCTGTTTTAAAACTCATACTAGAGGAATTGTATTATTCATTGGTTGCCTTCTCTGCTTTTCACATTGCCCTTGACAATTTCCTAAGCACTCCCCAGCATTTATTCATTTGATCCTCAGCATTTTTCTGGAGCAGGCAGGACAGTATGGTTTAGTACATCAAAGAAACATAGAGAACTTAAATGCGATCTAACTGGGTTCTGGTTTTGGCTTCCTTCCTCTTTTATTATGGATAAATATATTATAACTACCATTCCCAGCATGCAGTGTCTCTCTCTTTGTTGATACTGTTTTGTCCCAGCATCTGGGTGTGTTACATATTGAAACACTGTAGTTCTCCAGGGACTATTCTCTCTTGACTAAATAGCTACACTCTTTCTTGTTTGATGCAAATTAAAGATAAATTCTCAGATTCTTATTAGAAGGGCTCATAGATTTAGACAAAGTTTGACTATAGCTGTCTTGGCAGTCTTTTATAGTCCCGCATAAGGAGCTGGGGGAAGGTGGGGTTGAGTTTACCTATTAGAGCGTGAATGAACTATTGTAAGAAAAAAGTAAACTGCATTTCAATCAGGCTATCAAATAAAAGATCTAATCCCCAATAGAAATGGGATATAAATCCCATTGATATGAATCAAAGGTCTAATCTCCTATAGGGATGAATGTAAAATCTGTTGATGTAAATATCAGTGTGTGTGTGTGTTGAAGGAAGAGTAAACCCCAAAGAATATTTTTTTAATTAAAAAAGCCAAAGTCTAATCATGATCATGACATATGCATTCTCTACCATCTGTTAAGCATCCATGTAAAGAATTTTAAACTTTACAGGAAAAAACCCTGATAATTCCAACTGCTGCTATTCCTTAACTCATCTAAATTGTACTGTACAAATTCTGTGACACCTTGCAGAACTGTAAAATATCTGTGTTCCCAACTCTCTAAGACCAAACAAATCCTCTTTAGTAGGCAATATACACAGTTCATGTATTAGATGAGGTGTAGATACTATGTAGCCAAACAGGTAGTGTTTCTCAAGAATATATTCCTTTTAAAAGAAGCTTGTAAGGTTAGATGATGTTTATCTAATTCTAATGTTGAAACTGAATGTTGGAGTGTTTGGGGGAAGCCTCCTAGTGCCTTACAGAATGAATGTAATATAATTATTTTATCTGAGTATATATGAATATTTAAATATATGTGTGTATTTTATCTATACATCTGTATTTTTCTTTTGGCTGCTCTGTGCAGTTTACTGGATCTTGGTTCCACAACCAGGGATTGAACCTGGGTCCCAGTGGTGAAGGCCTGAGTCCTAACCACTGGACCACCAAGGAGTTCCCCTAAGTATATTCAGAATATGGCCCTGAACCACTAACAGAAGTAGAAGAATCTAGGCTATACGAGATTTCTGCACAGGAAAATATTCTTTGCTGCCTCCAATATTCCTCCTTCTGCTCCCCTGTCAGAATTCTGTTCTGTGTGTCTCCCCTGAACATTCCCTCTAATAACTTCAGTATGTGTCTTCCCATTAAATTTCAGTTTTAACATCAAGAAGGAACTTATTTTGAGTTTATTGCTTCTTTTCCGTTTTTTTTTGTTGTTGATAAAATGGTGGAATCTTCACTTAATTTTCTGTTTCCTTTAAATAGCATGTAGCTTTTACTCTGGATTGCAATTTTGTCATTGATGTTATGCCAGTAACATACTCTGTTCTTTAGAGAATAATTACATGGCAGCATTCTGAAGACTCATCTGATCTCTTTTACCTTTTCTTTGTTATTGAGTATTGGTGTTGCTTATAAATACAGTTGATTAATTCTCAGTTGGACGTAGAAAGGGTTCTTTTAATCCTCTTTTCTCTTTCTAAATTCTGATTTTATTAACAAATGTAAATTTCTCCACGTTAGTTTTTCTGCACACAAAAAATTTAGTATCCTGTTTTTATTTGTGCAGTTGGTAAGTCTGAAGACCTGGAAAGTTTTTTCATTGCATTTTAGGTATGAAGATGGGTAACGTTTTTTTCTTGACTTTATGGATTTGTGAAAAGTTACATGCCTCTATCAGTTTTTGGTATGACGAATCAAGGTTATATTTTCTGATAGTGTGGTTGATCACAGAGGAAAAAAGACAAAGTTTTAAGGCAATGCTGTGTGAGATATTTGAGTGGGCATAGCCTTCTCATAACTGTTACATGAACAGGTAATGCTGAGTGGACACAAGCAAGCTGAGCGGCTATGTGGAGAAACAGCC
Organism: Neotragus moschatus; assembly: GCA_006410615.1. Lineage (NCBI taxonomy): Eukaryota > Metazoa > Chordata > Mammalia > Artiodactyla > Bovidae > Neotragus > Neotragus moschatus. The sequence goes on from SJYA01002088.1 coordinate 1,507,145, forward strand.
TTGAAGCACAGTGTTCAGTTGTGGAGGGCAGGGTTTGTGCCTGGAGTTGCTCTCGAGTGAAGCTTTCTGAAATTTGTGTGAGGATTTGATGGGAGTAAATTGGTGGCTTGAGTGGAAGAGGAGGCTGTTCTTCCACCACTCCATCTCCCTCCTGTATTGACAAAGGTCATGGCACTTGGAGTGGTTGACTTACATAGCAGAAAAATGAACCTGATTTTCTGTTGAATTGAGCCTATAAACTTCTGTGTTTTTCTTTGGGATCTGTCTTGCTATCTTGTGAGCACATTGGTAGTATTGCTTAATGTCACAATATTTATCACAGTGACCACCTGTCTCAGAAACTGTGACTTCATGTATCAGGGACTCTGAACCCTTCTGCCTGAACAAGCCGTGGTGAAACCTAGTGATGCGAATGTCAAGGGAATCAGAGGCGTGGAATCACGTGCTGGGTTTCTGGAGCACTTCTTGACAGATGAATTGAAGGGGGCAGCACTAGCCATTCTGGATGTCTGGCACACTGGCCTATTGTTTATAGAAAATATACTAAGCAGAGAAGATAGCAAATTGTTAACTTTTTCTCTCTCTCCTTTCTGCCTTCATTCTTTCCAGCTTTTCCTTTTCCAGTTCTTCTGTCCTTTCTCTCTGCCCTCCTTTTGAGCTCTCATTAACTTGTTTTTTGTTGTTGTTCAGTTGCTGAGTCCTGTCCAGCTCTTTGCAGCCCCATGGACTGCAGCCTCCCCTGTCCTTCACTATCTCCTGGAGTTTACTCAAATTCATGTCCACTGAGTCAGTGATGCTGTCTAACCATCTCATCCTCTGCTGTCCCCTTCTTTGGCCTTCGGTCTTTTCCAGCATTTAGTGAGTGACGAATAGCCAGTCTGTGAGACTTTGCCTTTTCTTGAAGCTTCAGGATAGTGTTCCAAGATGATTAGCAATGTTTAAGTTGAATATATGTGAATAACATTGAAAATACCTAGTTGCTTATGCCAGAATAACATTCATCCATGACCAGCAGAAGTCATGATTTCTTTGTTTAAAACACACAATAACAAGAGTAATAGGCTCACTACCTGTGAAGATGAGAGACTACTTACTTAAGAACTTTGTTTGACACCACAAGCTGAGACTTATGAAACACTGTAGCTCTGTTCCCTCACTGCCACCCAGAACTGGTATAGGCCTAGATCAGGGTCTTACTGGAGTTAATGTGATTATCGTTATTTGCCACTTCCCTGGTGGCTCAGACGGTTAAGCGTCTGTCTACAATGCGGGAGACCCAGGTTCGATTCCTGGGTCAAGAAGATCCCCTGGAGAAGGAAACAGCAATCCACTCCAGTATTATTGCCTGGAAAATCCCATGGACAGAGGAGCCTGGTAGGCTACAGTCCATGGGGTCGCAAAAAGTCAGACATGACTGAGCGACTTCACTTTCACTTTCACAGACTGAACTAGAACAAGCCTGGATGTGGAACCTTGAAGAGCCAACTACTGCACAGGGCAGCTCTCCTTTATTAACTGTCCCTTAAAAGAGTGTGCAGAGTCTCTGTGTTCATAAAGAAGCAGCACCTCCATTCCAGAACCCACCTAACTTTAGATCGTTGCTTTTCAGAATGCAGTGAATAGGAGTTTAATTGACGTAAACAATCAACCTGAACCTTGATTTAAAAAAGAAATCCATAGACATGCACAACTATATGCTGGATGTTCGTCTCGTCTTCTGGTGAACACAGCAAGGACTGCCAGGGCAGTGCATTTCTGAGCGGCCCTCTGAAATATGCTAGCACCTTCTTTCAAAGGAAGCCTTACACAGCTCATATGATCTGACCTGTGTCTAGTCTACACAGCTCTCTGTTTTTTCTTTCTTTCCCTCTTCTCAAAGACTAGTAAGTTTGCAGGTATTATGATCCCACCTCCCCTCCTCTTTTTGTTTCAGGCCCCGGGGGAGGAACAGTTGTGAATGCATGGTGACTCACTGACTCCCACGGTTCTGATTGGTCGTCACCTTGCTCTAGCCATATGGCTACAGAGTACTCTAGCCTGCGTCCCTTTCTTGTTCTTTCCCCTACTGTTCCCTTCTGTTGTACAAAACACGAAGAATGGGTTCCGAGCTTTGTCTCTTGCTTCTAGTTTAACCCAGTTAGGCAGTAAGTGGAAGAGCACAGTGTATTTCCCAAGGATGGCTGGAGAGGAGAAAAACACCCTTTTCTTTTGTGCCTGGTATAGTAATGATTTAGTTTCCGGTGCTAATTTTGTTCAAAGTCTTTTTTTGGCGGATATCACATTTATGTTTGTATTGTTTCTCCTCCTCCCCCTGATCTGAGCTGGGAGGTTTTTGTTTTGGTAAAGATTCTCAAGTCCCTTTCTTTAGCTGCTAGTGCTGCACTTTAACTAGTTTGTTAATATGTTTAATTAATGCTGATTAATATGTTGGGGAGGGGGACTGAAAGCAGCTCTAAATAATTATTTAATTGTTCAGTGTCTAAATGTTGTGGCAATCACCAAGTAATAAAATCTACATGTGATGCTCAGAATTATCCATAGCACCCTTCTCCTAAACTATATCCATCCCATTACTCTGCCGTCTATATTTGAGAAATAGGATTTTGAAGACTTGAAAGTTATTTTTATAAGAATTTTATATGTTTATTAATTTGCATTTTTCTTACTCTGCAGATGGGTTTCTGGAAATACTTTGAAGTCTGCATCTTTCTTTTTTCTTTTTAATGTTTAACTTCTCAGAGAGGCAGTGCTAGCAGAGTATAAAGTATAGCCTACTCCCCCTTCACCGGCCTTTATACGATATTTTCATTACCTAAAAAGAATCAGTAAAAATAAAAAAATTTTTTTTTGGTCAAGAGTGTATTTTGTATTGGCTTAACATTTTTAAAAGTCCATTTTGTAAATATCTTCATGTTCAAGTAGGTTAAGCACATAACCTGCACGTTTGGCTTCTTTAGAGAGTGTTGTGTAGTGAAGTTGGTTAAAGTCATAAGCAGGAATGTGAAAATCAGTCTGGCCCTTATGGTTTCACTTAACCTCTGATTTAGTGATCTTTATTTACTTCTTCTCTATTTAAAATCTGTATTAGAAAATAGCAATCTGTTTTTGTCAGAAGTAACAAACCTCAGCTGGTGAACTCACCTCAAAAGTATTAAAAGTGCTGCTTAGACTTTCTTCCAGCCATTAGGGCCGGAGAGTCAGAGCCCAAATCAGGCTCTGGTTAGTGTACTTTCTCTGAGCCATTTGCCTTCAGTTCCACCGCTCCACATATCATGTGAAGAGACATTCACTTAGCCATGTAGTTCTAGATGCAAAGTTTAGTTGCGAACGAAGTTAAGTCTGCGCCTCTGTGGAGTATAACTTTGTTGAAATGTAGTATTATAGTAATGAAGGTTTCTGAACACAACATTTTCTTTGCATTCAATAAAGTCAGGGGAAAAAATTTATTTGAAAATTTCATCCCATGTACTCAAAACCCTACTCTGCCTAAACAAAGTTTTCGTAATCCTGTTACATGAATTACCTGTTTCAGTAATTTAAAGTCTCTGTTGTATATATCACATAGTGCTGGGATCGAGATTTCTTAAAGTCTGTTTAGTGTTTTAACCTGGGGTACATACATGATGTTTGTTTGATTAATAAAAATTAGTATGACTCGTATCTATGTTATCAGATGCAAAAGAAAAAAGATGACCAACAGTGTATACCACTAATAATTCTGAGTACTTTACATGAGGCATTTTGGTACTTGTAAGAGTCTTAAGGTTATTGTTAATTACCTCATTTTACAGAACAGGAAATTGAAGCACAGATAGGTTATGTGACTTGACTGATGTCCTATAACTGGTAAGTAGTGGAACTGAAATTTGAATTGAGGCAGTGTGTCTCCAGAATCATGTATTTACTGCTACTTTAAACTGTCCTTCAGTCCGGCATACCAGGCAATAATAGTCAAGGAGTCTCAGCTCTGCTGTGTACCCTCCCTTAGCTTTTCTTCCCATCTGTGGCTCAGCTTCCCTTTATATATGAAGTGTTTCTTATGCCATGGGTTTCTTCTCAGTTGTCTTATCTGTTGTCTAAATTTTAAATGTAACAAATTTTAGATTTAGCTGGTTCCCGAAAAGTTGTCAGGGGCATATAATTGCTGCCTATTTTTCTACAGCTGATAGAAAAATATTCTAATAGATTTTATTCTTTGTCCTCATTTGGTAGAAAAGAGTAGTTGAACAGCTACGGAAGAACCTGATAGTAAAGCAAGAACAACCAGACAAGTTCCAAATACAGCCATTGCCACAGTCTGAAAACAAACTACAAACAGCACAGCAGCAACCACTACAGCAGCTACAGCAGCAGCAGCAGCACCACCACCACCACGCGCAGTCGGCCGCGTCCTCCCCCAGCCTGACTGCGTCACAGGTAGCGTGTGCACGGGGCACCCCGCGCTTCGTGCTGTGGGCTGAATTGTCACTGGTCACGGAGAACGAGGTCCTCTTTCATCCTGTACTAACAAGCTGAACTAGCGCTGAACAAAAGTTTTTTTGCTTACTTTTTTATACTGTGTCTGGGATAACAATCACTTGGAATTCATCGGCAGAAAGAAATAACATTACCAAGGAGTAAAAGTTAAAATGATTTCCCATGTGTCCAAAGAAGGGGAGAAGGTAATCAAAGAAAAGTCACGTCTCTGTATTAGAGCAGAATTAAAGTCTTATTTTGAATTTCCGAAAGTGTTTATTTACACTTATTCTAAACGTATCTATGACTTGACATCCTCGGGAATGGTTTTTCTGAAATGCTTAGCAGTTGATATGGAAATATTCCAGGATCAGTGCCCACGGGACCAGTAGAAAGAGGCATTTAGAAGGTGATATATTTCATAGAAATGAAATATTCACTTCCAAGTTCATATTCATCTCATATGAGAATATGTATTTGTTCTCATACAGTGAAGGAAATCTGAAATGGAAGCTACAAGTCAAAAATAGTGCTGAGGTGTGGAAAGCTTAAGAATATTCTAATTGGTGTAGCTGTGCAAATAAATGATTTTACTGAAAAGGGCATTTATACTACCACATAATGTAAGGATATTAATGTATTCAAGACACACAGAAAAGGATGTATTTAGAAATGATTCCATTAAGAGAAGTAATCAAGCTTGATCTCCACACTCTTATATGTAGTGTGGGCATACGTTTTAAAATGGGACTCTTCAACAGTGGCTCCTGGTCTTTGGAGGTCACAGATTCTTCTAAGACACTGTAAAGCCATGGATTCCCTCCCCAGAGAAAATACACCTAATACAGTCATTTTTGCACATGGTTTCAAGGATTTGGGGATCTTCTGAAACCTAAGCATGGACATCGCTCACCCACCAACACCATCTCCACCATATCTTTGTACGTAGAGCAAAAGATTATAGTCCACTTGGTTAGTCACTGATTATGTACAATTGGATTGGTTCATATACAATATTTTGCAAGTGCAAAAAAATATTTATAGAAATATGGAAGATACATTTGATAGAGGTTGTCATGTTATACTGGCACTCTCCTAAGGGCTTTACATGTGCAATGTGCACAGTCCTCACCCCAGCCCTCCTAGGACAGTATTATTATCTCTGATTTCTAGAAGAAAACTAAGGCACAGAGAATTTAGTAATTGCCAAAAATAGTGTGAATGTTACGTGGTGGAGCAAAGATTTGAACCCAGACATTCTGACTGAAAAACCTGTCCATTTGCTACTCTAAGCTGCTATACAGTGTCCAAAAGAGAAATACTGACATTATATAAAAGACCAAAGAAGGAAAAATGAAGAGTCCCCATTGTACATCAGGGAGCTAGAGTGGCCTGCATTGTTTTTACCCTGCTCTCTAAGGCTACTTGGAAATGAGGTGTTCAAACTGACTTTAAAACCCCCCTGACCAGGACTTGCATTTCTTCCAGAAGGTTGCCTATCAATTTACTTCTTTTGGAGTTTTTAACAGAGTTGGATCGGTTGTTCTCTTTCCAAAGTACAGTTTGATCAGAAAGCGTTTACATGCTGCTGCTGCTGCTAAGTCACTTCAGTCGTGTCCGACTCTGTGTGACCCCACAGACGGCAGCCCAACAGGCTCCCCCATCCTTGGGATTCTTCAGGCAAGAACACTAGAGTGGGGTGCCATTTCCTTCTCCAATGCGTGAAAGTGAAAAGTGAAAGTGAAGTCATTCAGTCGTGTCCGACTCTTAGCGACCCCATGGACTGCAGCCCACCAGGTTCCTCCGTCCATGGGATTTTCCAGGCAAGAGTGCTGGAGTGGGGTGCCATTGCCTTCTCCATGGAGGGAGATTTTTAGAATTCATTGTTTCCTGGTACTAGGAGTTTTCTCTGTTAATCCATGGAAACCTTTTCTTCAAGTACCATTCCATATTGCACAAATCAGAGGAAATACTTACCTAATACTTAAACAATAGCTGTTCCCTTCCCTGGTAATCTGAGTTCTGTACTGGTTTGGGATGGCAATAATAAGGGGCCTGGGGCTATTCCCAAAACCGTGGTGCCTCCATCTGGTAGCCTATCTGATAATTTAACTGATTTAGCTAAGCTAGTTTTATATTGCCTTTTTTTTTTTTTTAGTGATAAAAGCCAAAAGATCTTCAAGTTTGGGGGTTTTGTTTTGATAGTAAACTGTCCATCATTATTTATCAGGTGCTCCTTACATGCTTGGAGAAGGCAATGGCGTCCCACTCCAGTACTCTTGCCTGGAAACTCCCGTGGATGGAGGGGAGCAATGGCAACCCACTCCAGTGTTCTTGCTTGGAGAATCCCAGGGATGGCGGAGCCCAATGAGCTGCCGTCTGTGGGGTCGCACAGTGTCGGACACAACTGAAGCGACTTAGCAGCAGCAGCAGCCTTATATGAAGGCAAGAACACTGGAGTGGGTTGCCATTTCCTTCTCCAATGCATGAAAGTGAAAAGAGAAAGTAAAGTCACTGAGTCGTGTCCAACTCCCAGCGACCCCATGGACTGCAGCCCACCAGGCTCCTCCATCCATGGGATTTTCCAGGCAAGAGTACTACAGTGGGGTGCCATTGCCCTCTCCACCTTATATGCTAGCTTTTAGTATATAGAGAGGTAGTAATATCTTGGCAACTGAACTACAATGTCCCTGCCTAGAATCTGGTAAACTATGATAATTTTTTCATTAATTATATAAATATTTATTGAGTCTCTACTATATGCAAGCCCAGTGCTGGGCACTGGAGAGGACAGATTCACAAATAAGACAGGGTTTTTGTCTTCAAGAACTTAAAAAATTTAGAAGAGAGAAAGATGTAAACAGCTAACAAGAAAAAAATGAAAACACCAGTGAGGAGCTATGGAAATACCAAAGGACAGTGATACTGACCAGGGGGATCCGAGAGTGCTACATAAAGAAGCTAGCTTTTGATCAGGGCCTTGACAGATAAGAGAGTTCAGTGATGGAACAGAGGGGAAAGAGTGTCACAGTGCAGAGAGAAGTGGGAACGAAAGCATGGACAGAAAGGAAATGCATGCCTTGGGAATAGCAAGGAGGCTGATGTGGCTGGAACTTGGATTCCAGGAAGTGGTGGAGAGGAAGACAGAGCCAGCAAGTAGGGAGAGACTAGCTTGTGGAAGCTCTCCAGTGTGGCAGAACTTTGGGAGTTTTTGGCAGTCATGGGGAGTCATTAAAGGTTCATGATGTTAGGGACAAATGGGAAGTTTAATATTTGGCATATACTAAATGTTTCAGTCCAGAAAGGATTAACTATAAATTTAGCGATCTGTGTAAGCAAGGAGGAGACGCTAGGAAGAGCAAGCGTTTTATTTTAAGTTGGGTGATTAGCATGTACCAAGGCTGGCGAGAGGGAGGGAGGAGGGAAGGAAACCAGTTCCCTTTACTTAGCTAACTCCAGCTCACGTTTGTATGTATATTTTGAAAATTTTCTAATCTGCAGAAAACAATGAAAGAACAGTTGAACGCAGGTGTACTCTTCAACTTATAGTCACAACTCTGTCATTTTAAATGAGTACAGGTGTAAAGACACATGCAATTAATAAAACCAAACAGAAAATAAACCCTTACAGACAAAAGGAAATGGAATTCTACTGATAGCAGTCCAAGTGTACAACTGTTACCTTCCATTCAAAACTAAACCAACAATCTGAAATAGATGTGGAAGTTAATTAGAGCCCATAGTAATAATCCCTCTTAAGTTCTGATTTGTACATTGGAGCCAGTCTTTTTAAATTCAGTACCTTATACTTTGCAGCCATTAGCCACATGTGACTGTAAAAAACCAATAACTTAGCAAAAAAATAAAAAGATTTTGCTGTTAGTACTTCTTCCCATATATTTTCTGCATTAACTTCTAGTTCATACAGTTTGGGTTTTGTCCATAAAGAACCGCTTTATGAAACTGGGAAAATCACTGTATTTCTTGAAAGAGATCGTACTTGGACTGCATCAACCATCCAAGGACTAATCACAGCTTCCATAAAAATAACTTTCTTTGTTTGGGGGCACCTTTCCTCTCTGTGTCTTTCTCTTCCTCCTGCCAGAACAACTCAGAGGTTTTCATTAGGTTTGGATATCAAAATTTTAAGATTCTCTTTGTCATCTAAACTCAGAACTCCAGGATTGGTGTATGTTCCCTAGCACTTAGAATTGGAGAAGAAAATGGCAACCCACTCCAGTATTCTTGCCTGGAGAATCCCAGGGACGGGGGAGCCTGGTGGGCTGCCATCTATGGGGTCACACAGAGTCGGACACGACTGAAGTGACTTAGTAGTAGTAGTAGCAGCACTTAGAATAGAATAAACACCAGACCAGGAGTAAAGAGCTAGCCAGTACCTGTGGCAATACCTGGTGCCAGTAAATGGTCAGCAAATACATTCATCAAAAGCTTTTCATCAGAACATACAGTACTAGGTCTTGTGCCTTTATAGTCAAAGAGAGTTACGTAGCTGCTAGAAGACATGGAGTGAAATTAGCTACAACTGAATATTTCTGAAGTAGAATAAAAATGCTAACATGTGAACACACTTGTTGAAATTCAGTGCTTTTTAGTGTTGCAGTTAACGGTAAGTATATAATTCAGGTTAGTTTGAGGTTTTACTCACTTTTTAAGAATAATTATTTAGAAAATTGATAATGACTTAACTTGAACTAAGCATATTTCAAACAGAAGTATACTGACCCTCTTTTAAAGTAGTACAACATGCACAAACGTTAGTAAAATCCATGTCAGTGAGTTCTGCTGATTATAGCTTTCCTTCCACAACTTGTGGTGGTACCAGGATTGAATGCCATCTGGTGTGACTTGCCCACCACTTCAAAAGTTATGTTTTAAATTGAAAGATAGGACTAATATCACACTGGGTTAAAAACAGATATTAAGATAACTGGTAATATAAAGTCAGTCCTTGCTGCTATACTACTGTAATATTTCTGATGATAAATAGCATTTCGCTTTTATTTGGTTTTCATCACTGATAGGCAGTGGATGGCCTGCTGCCTCCCAAGATAAATAATAATTATCAGTGTTTCCCCTTTTACTCCCATTTCACACTGGAGAGGACAGTGGCAAGGAAAGTAAGCCATCTTGTATCATTGACTAAGGCAAGAGGAAACATCTGGGTGATTTTAATTGTAGGCATCAAGAAGGATCACTAATTATTCTCAACATGGGATAGATGAGGTCAGCTTATTACCTTTTTTTGGTTAAAAAAAAGGGTGTTAAAAAGTTAGATAATACATGCAAGTGTATTGTCATACGAGTTTTTAAGGCAGAAAAATTACGTAGAACCAAATGACCTACTACACAAGGACCTGCATAAACACTGAAATAGAAATCCACAAAGGAATCTGTTCAGATCTATTTCAGGGAGAGTGGGGTCCTTCACCCTGGCTGAGGGCAGTGCTGTCCAATAGAACTTGCTGAGTGTTTAAAACACCACTGGCCAGTTTGGCAGCCACTAGTCACATGTGACTATAAATACTTTCAGAGTGGCTAGTGTGACTGAAGAACTGATATTTTTATTTTGTTTTAATTAACTTTGAATACCCACATGTGGCTATTAGCTACGAAACTGAACAGGGCAAGTTCAGAGTAAGAAGAAAAAGATGAAATATGATAATATTAAAATGAGAACCAACAAGTTAGACCAAGTATATTTTCATGTTTCTGAAACATCTCTATATTGAGTGACTAGTAGCATTCGATAGATGTATGTGCCATGAAGTGAGATTGTTTATATTTTCTTCTTTTGTAGCTGGCTCCTTTAATTATGCTAATAGAAAAATCTAGAAAAATACAGCTCCAAAGCTGCAGTAGTGCTTGTGGGGCATCAGTGAAGTCCTCTCACCTTAGTTCAGACTCTGATCTACCAGACTTTCTGAAACTCAGGTGTTTGTTTCCACCCCGTCGCCTTTTTCTGGGTCTTTAATCGCTTCTGCAGCAGTCCTCCAAAGAGAAGATTGGTAGTGACTCATATCCCTTTGATATCAAGAGCTGGTATTTACTATACTAGATGGTTAATAGGTTTCATTATGTAGAATTGGGGGTTTACTGCCTTTGAGGCAACAAATTGTACTAATCTCATGTGAGTTTCCTTTCCTCCTCTTCAAGGTGACACTCAAAAGAATTAAAACACACTGACTGTCCTTTTATCCCAGCCTTTGTGTCACAGAAGGCAGATAACCAGAATTATATGATAAGTTTCTTCATATTGATGAGGTTGTAACAGTTAAAGAGATGGTGTGTACCTCATTGATTTGCAACTTTTACAAAGTTTAAATTGAGAGCAAGAAAAAAAAAAAACACACACAGAAGAAATAGTTATATTCTCTATCTGTAAACCCACTCATTTCCTTGTTGAAAATCCTGCGGCCATATTATCTTGCAGTTATTACTATAAACAGACTTGAAGCTAAATTTGAGAACTCTGGCAAACTCGACATTGTCTTGCCCTGTAGTAAGAACTGTGCCCTGTGTACACAAAAGAAATGTTACACTTAGCATTTTGTTTAGTGGGATGACACTTCAGTGTCCTAATATCTGTTCTCCATTCTCCTAGAAGACTGTAACTACAGCTTCTATGATCACCACAAAGACACTACCTCTCGTCTTGAAAGCAGCAACTGCGACCATGCCTGCCTCTGTTGTGGGCCAGAGACCTACCATTGCGATGGTGACCGCCATCAACAGTCAGAAGGCTGTGCTCAGCACTGATGTGCAGAACACACCAGTCAACCTCCAGACGTCTAGTAAGGTCACTGGGCCTGGGGCAGAGGCTGTCCAAATTGTGGCAAAAAACACAGTCACTCTGGTAAGCCAGCAGCTGCTACTCATGTGTGCCCACGTGAGAGGGCTCAGGATATGCATTTGTAGAGTTATATCCATGTTACGCTCCTGCTGGGTTTTCCAGTCTCCATCAGTCTTCTGCCATACCAAACTCACCTTTGGGGCTGAGGAGGGAATATGGCATTCCTACTATCTATAGGGGCTTCCCTGGTGGCTCAGACAGTAAAGAATATACTTGCAATGCAGAAGACCTGGGTTCAGTCCCTGGGTTGGAAAGATGCCCTGAGGAGGGCATGGCAACCCACTCTAGTATTTGAGGCTTCCTAGGTGGCTCAGACAGTAAAGAGTCTGTAGTGTGGGAGGCCCAGGTTCGATCCCTGGGTTGGGCAGATCCCGTGGAGAAGGAAATGAAAACCCACTCTAGTATTCTTGCCTGGAAAGTCCCATGGACCAAGGAGCCTGGCAGCCTACAGTTAATAGGGTTGTGAAGAGTCGAACACGACTGAGCGACTAACACACACACTATCTAAATAACTGTAGAGGTGTCCTGACACCAAGGATGGCCAAAATATGACTTGACTTAAAGGGGGAAAATGCCCTTCACAGAGGCATTTACGTGGCTTCATGTATCTCTCCCTCCGTCTTATCCATAGTCCTCCCTGTGAAACTTGGGTGCGCTGGTGCTATACTGCTAATTCAGGGGAGATGTCCTGCTCAATTTTTTTAGTTCACTCTTCCTTGAAATTGCACCCAGGAAGTACTGGAGTTAGTTGGGGCAGTTTAAAAATGTTTAAGACACACAAATAACAGTGTCTGTTCCAAGGTCCATCAGAAAAAAATGACCTCTGGGAGGAAGAAGTTCTTGAACAAAAATTGTTCTTGAGATTTCTAGGGTGAAACCATCTAAAAACCAGTGTTTTCAGAATATATCCAAATTGCAGTTTAAAGGTCTGTTCTTAAAGTGGAAGCTAAGGGTTCTTGGTGGCTTTTGAATAACGACCAGTGGTGAGTGAAGCTAGAGGGCCTTAAAGGGAAGCTCTGCTTCTTACCCAGGAATCTTTAGGGAAGCAGCCAAATAACTCAGCCAGATGCCGAGAGTTAGAGAATTGTCTGTAGGAAAAGAGCCATTCACTGTTAGATAAAACTCTTATATTAGGAAAAAGCCCATCTGTCCAGGCTGCAAATTTAATTTTACTTTGGAATCAGTGTTGACTTTTAAAATACATAAGTGCAAGAGTTCTTGAATGTCAAAGGAAATTGTCTAAGATTGCTGAGTCTGTTATGTTCTACATTAGAGGTATAAGGAAACAAATGTGATTGGTTCACTTTATGGGGCAAAGCATGCAAGCAGGAGAGTAAGAAAGTTTCTTAAGGTGATATTAATTCAGATGGTTAATTCTCCAGTGAAAGCTAGTAGAAAATATTGTCTGATTGAGAGAATAGGGATGCTGAAAATCCTTTAAGAATACTGAACTTTAGCACTATTTACAATAGCCAGAACGACGGAAGCAACCTAAATGTCCGTCGACATCTGAATGGATAAANAGGTGATATTAATTCAGATGGTTAATTCTCCAGTGAAAGCTAGTAGAAAATATTGTCTGATTGAGAGAATAGGGATGCTGAAAATCCTTTAAGAATACTGAACTTTAGCACTATTTACAATAGCCAGAACGACGGAAGCAACCTAAATGTCCGTCGACATCTGAATGGATAAAGAAGATGTGATATGTGTTTACAATAGAATATTACTCAGCCATAAAAAGAAACAAAACCGAGTCATTTGTGGTGATGTGGATGGACCTAGCGTCTGTCATATAGATTGAAGTAAGTCAGAAAGAGAAAAATATCACATATTGACCCCTATATATGGAATCTAGAAAAATAGTACCAGTGAATGTATTTTCAGGGTAGGAATGAGACACAGATGTAGAGAATGGACATGTGGCCACGGGAAGGGGAGGGTGGGGCGAATCGGAAGAGGAGCAGTGACATGCATACACGACTGTGCGTAAGACAGAGAGCCAGTGCGGAGCTGCGCTCAGCACAGGGAGCTCAGCTCGGTGCCTGGCGACGACCTTGCGGATGGGAGGGACGCTCGGGAGGGGATATGTGTATACCTACAGCTGATTCAATTTGTTGTATAGCAGAAACTAACACACATTGTAAAGCAGTTATACTCTTAAAAAAAAAAGGGGGGGGATGCCTAGCTTTTATTTTATGTTGAATAATTATTTTCTCCTCTGATTTGTCTTTCTCATTTTTTTTAGCAGGTTCAGGCAACACCTCCTCAGCCCATCAAAGTACCACAGTTTATCCCCCCTCCTAGACTCACTCCACGTCCAAACTTTCTTCCGCAGGTGAGTAAATCAGTGACAAGCCCAGTGATGGGTTGGGTGAGATAAGAATCCTTGTGGACCCTTTTGAAGCAGCCTCTAATGTACTTGTCAGTTCAACTGTATTCAGATCCCACTTAGCAAGAGATTCTAGCTGCAGATCCCTGTACCACGAAGAAGTCTTATTTTTCTTCTCTTTTTGGCCGCATGGCATGTGGGATCTTAGTTCCCTGACCAGGATTTGAACCCATCCCCACTGCAGTGGATGTACGGAGTCTTAACCACTGGACCACCAGGGAAGTCCCTCAGAAGAAGCTTATGTTGTCATCGGGGCGTTTTTTTTAGCAATGACAAAAGGCTGTAGCAGAGGGATATATGGAAAGGGAAATTGTCCTAAGTCTAAGTTTAAAATAATTAAGGTAGCACCATGTTCAACCTTATGACGTTGACTTACTGGAAGAATTTAGCCAGAACTGCCTGTCAATGGGGAATGAATGCAGCTGTCACTTCTCTCCCCCACCGCTGAGCCCCATATGCTGAGGAGAGTAGGGAGGAGACAGTAGCAAACCAACTAGGAGAAAGCATTCTGTTCCCTGGGAAGTGATGGCTCTGAAAACACTAAGACCCAAAGTCTCGCTAATCAAGACTTAGACTAGAGAGCTACTAGGGAGCCCAGACCCAAGCAGCACTGCCTGTATTCTCATGAGAGCACTCTTCCAGCAATTGGGCTAAGCTCACCATTCTTGTGACAGACTACCAGGATTGTCCCAGTATGGGTTTTGACAGGGAGTTGCCTTGCCTGGTAGAAAGATTGGGTATTCCTAGCTAAGGCCTCAGCTTTCAGACAAAGAAGGGGAAGGAAGTGTGTGGTCGGTGGCCATTAGTGATTTCTGAATTGCCTTGGGGAGAGGTGGATGGGCAGTGCTCACATGAGATAAATCAATAATTTATCAGGTAAATCCTTAATGCTATAGTTATCAAAAGGGGCCTAAGAACTATGGATATGAGGGTTTCAAGATAGTTCTCAGCCTCACGCAGCTTCTGACACATGTACGGCAGTCACTGTGTCCACTGATGCTTTCAAACTGTGGTGCTGAGGACTCCTGGGAGACCCTTGGACAGCAAGGAGAGCAGATTAGCCAATCCTAAAGGAAATCAACCCTGGATATCCATTGGAAGGACTGATGCTACAGCTGAAGCTCCCACACTTTGGCCACCTGATGCGAAGAGCCAGCTTACTGGAAAAGACCCTGATGCTGGGAAAGATTGAGGGCAGGAGGAGAAGGGGGTGACAGAGGATGAGATGGTTGGATGGCATCACTGACTCAGTGGACATGAGTTTGAGCAAGCTTCAGGAGATGGGAAGCCTGGTGTGCTGCAGTCCATGGGGTTGCAAAGAACTGGACACGACTTAACTTCTGTATAATTGTTGGAAGTACCGTATAGTCTGAGAATACATGAGAAGGACACCCAGCTCATCCTTGGAGTATTAGAGAAAGTTTCCTTGAAGAGTTGACATTCAATCTTAGACCTAAAATCCTAATGATGTTAGTTTGACATAGTTATGGACGAGGAATAAAAACGTGCTGGGCAGAAAAGAGGAACATGTATGCAAGTCCACAGTGGCGAGAGACACGTAGGCTTAAGGAACCAAAGGACATTTGATGTGGCTGAGCGTGTGGCCCACACAGCTGACTCAGGCTAGAGTGAGAGGTGGGGATGGAGAAGCCCATGGGCCAGTGCCTTTGGAACCTTGGAGGCTGTATAGGAATTGGGCCTTACCTAGGAACAGTGAGGATCCATTAAATTGTTCTCAAACAAGTGCTTGGCATGATTATATTGTTTTAGAAGATTCCCCCTTAACACTGTGTAGAGAATAGATTGGTGATTATTTAGACTGGGGTGGGAAAAACCATTAGGACAGTGTCAACAATGACAATAGAGAATCTTATTACAGTAGGCATTTTACATGGGTTATCTATTTTAATCCTCACAACAACTCTGTGAAAGTAGATGGTGGTTGTGGTTTTTTTTAGATAAGAATCTAAGGTTTAGTCTGTTTTTCAAAGGGTGGATCATGACTGAAATCAATTTGGTGGACTGTAACCAGAGTTTTTAAGTCAAATGAAGAAAACAGAAAGGAAATGTTAAGAGTATGTTGCACATAAGTATTGTTTCATTAGGTTTTTTAAAAAAATAGAGGTATAGATAAATGTCTGTGTCTATGTATAGATAAATATCTATGTTTACAGTGCAAAACATATTTCCTATTATGTATCTGCAGCACACACTATAGGGTGGTCTTAGATGCAGCTAAAGTATTCAGACTCACAAGACTATCAAAGGCCACTCTCTGAACCAGCCCACTTGGAATGATACAGGACAGAAGCCAGCGCTTGCCAGCAAGATAGCATCAGACATTTTTCTTCAGTAGGAGTCCCTACAGGCATCCATACAACAGTCTCTATGGCTGTCCAGGGACTGCTCAGGTACAGGCAAATGAGGTCTTCATCAGGACAGTGGGAGAGCCTGGCACAGAAGCCTTATGCCTCTCAAGAGCCCAGTGTATAGGTGTGGCTTTCAAGGTCCCCACAGTGGACATGCCCAGTTACAAGAGTCACCCCATTTTAGGAAGCCCAAAGCATGGTGTCTGATCTTTTTTTTTTCAAAAGTATTTATAGCAAATTTCTATCTATGCTTTTTGCAAGTAATGGAAACAGTAGATTTGACTTAGCAACAAGAGGTCATTTTTACCATAAGCAGTGTTCCTGCTAACATAGTTGGCATTCTTCTGTTATCAGGCTTCCAAGGGTAAATTCTTATGTATAAGGAGAAAGGATTTTGCCTCCAGGTCACAATTTATAAAGTTTAAAAAATACTGACTTAGAGAGATCAGGTATGTTACCTTGGGATACACAGCTAACTAGTAAGTGGTAGAACCAGGATTTGAACACAGGCAAGGATAATCCCATGTTTTTAATCACAGTTTTCTGCCACTGTTTCAGTAAAATGACACAGCTGGAGTAGTGGCAGTGAGGATAGAAAAGCAGACATATTTGAGAAGGGGTTTAGGAAGCAGAGGTAGAGTGGGAACATTTTCCTAGTAAGAAAGGGACATTTACTGAGGTAATGATTGTAAGAAGAAAGGTTTGGAAGAAGTTGATAAGTTTTAGACATGTTGATTTTTAACTTCGTGTGAAGTTTCCAAGTAGAGATGTATAACAGAGAGATGAACAGATGATTCTGAAGTTCAGGAAATGTCTGATAGAAATTTGCTGTAAGAGCCAAGGGTGGAAGTCTTCAGTGTGTAGATAGTAATTGAAGCCATAGGATGCGTGAGAATTCCCAGGAGTGAGGACATTGGGAAGTAAAGGGGTTCCAGGACAAAACCCTGAGAAATAGTTACATTTTGGATTGAGCAGAGGCAGAGGAAGCCCCAAGGGAGACCTAGAGAAGGACTGGCTGAGAACGGGGAGTTAGAGGACCAGAGATGAGAGTGAACTGAAGCTGTGGGCGTGAAGAAGATTAGGATGCGAGTTTAGGGCACTGGCAGTGTGATTACCATCGCCAGGCACAAGTGCTGGGTGGGACCAGTCTCTGAATTAGGCCTCTGACCTCAGCCTGAAGAGGTGGCATGGTATAGGAGAGGGAGCTCTGGTTTGGAATCAGAAAATCTACGTTCTAGGATAGCATCTGGATCCTCTTAAGAGCTGATGCATCTCTGTAATACTGTGTATACTGAGATCTATAGAACTGATAATTTTAAAGTGTATATCAATAAATATTTATACTGAATATCATTTCACTTACATAGTGTAGAAGATCTGGCAGTGTCTAAAGCTTATAGGACTTGAGAAGTTTAAGTAATACGATAATTGTTCTTTCTTTCTCCATAGGTTCGACCCAAGCCTGTGGCCCAGAATAACATTCCTATTGCCCCAGCACCTCCTCCCATGCTTGCAGCTCCTCAGCTTATCCAGAGGCCCGTCATGTTGACCAAGTTCACCCCCACGACCCTCCCTACCTCCCAGAATTCTATCCACCCCGTCCGTGTCGTCAATGGGCAGACTGCAACCATAGCCAAAACGTTCCCCATGGCCCAGCTCACCAGCATTGTGATAGCTACTCCAGGGACCAGACTCGCTGGACCTCAGACTGTACAGCTTAGCAAGCCAAGCCTTGAGAAACAGGTACAGGCACAGTATGCACCTGCTTTGGGCAGTAGCTTTGCCGTTGAGGCTGGGCAGCCTGTAAAGGGGTCTTTATCTTCTCAAAGGCCCTTTATCTCAACACCATTGTTAGCTGCTTATCAGGAGAGAATTTATCCACAGTACCAAAGGGCCATTCTTACTGAAGAAAGTTGGGCTTGCTTTACCCACCATCTCCTTGTAGGTGGATTCTGATTCTTGTGTGAGTGAGCTCCCCCTGCTGGTTCAGAAGCAGAAATTCACAGATGAGTTCTGCTGCCCTCAGTCAGGAAGCACAGATAAGGAAGTAAACAGAAAATGCCGTGTTCCTTTTGGCCNTGCTTTACCCACCATCTCCTTGTAGGTGGATTCTGATTCTTGTGTGAGTGAGCTCCCCCTGCTGGTTCAGAAGCAGAAATTCACAGATGAGTTCTGCTGCCCTCAGTCAGGAAGCACAGATAAGGAAGTAAACAGAAAATGCCGTGTTCCTTTTGGCCCAGCGAGAATCCAGATGAGGATATCACTATAAAAGGCAGGAAGAATAAACAAAACAAGGAAAAAAGTTTCATGACAAAGATTTTCCCTGTCTCTTAACAGACAATGAGGAACCAATGGAAAATTAAGATTTCTAAAATGCATTCTTTTAACTCTAGAGGTTGCAGACATTTTAGCTCAAATGTTGAAGCCTTTCATTTATATTTCTAAAATCAGATTTTCTGTCCGAAATGCAAGTCTATAAAACTAAACCTCCAAGAATACATAAGGGTTCTGTGACAGACTTCTAAAACCAAGGAGGATTTATAGGCAGTCACCATACTCCATTTAAAGAAAAACCAATGACAAGAAAGAATTTTGTAAAGAAAAGCTCTTTTAAGAAGGTTGCTTTGAAAAGTCATTGACCTATTTTTAATTGCTCAGGCTTGAGTTCTCATTCATCTGAAAATAGTCTCTGGTGATCCTGAATCTTCTGCTTCTGGGTGGCTGACCATGATTCAGAGAGGCTGGCCAGATGGTGGGAAATGAGAAGGCTTCCTGCTGCCTTGGCCGCTTTGAACAGAGGAGCCTTATGCATGGAATACTGGCTTTCTACCCAGGCAGCTCATAAATGCTGCTAATCTGGCACTAAGAATCTGGGTACCACAATCTTATATTAGGAATATAAGCGAAAACACATATCTATTCCTGGGGAGCCTACTCAAACCCTAGGAAATGCTTTGAGGAACATTTAGAGATAAATGACTTAACATGCATTTTAGATCAGAAATTTTCAAATTAATTATCAGCGAACTTCAGTATGAAATAAGGAAAGTGAGATGCCCAAGCTGAGGAGTTTGGGTGGAGTCATGTTTGTAGACCATCTGCCGTCATATCCTGTGCTGGCTCTCAGACGACCTCTGAGGAGACTTAAGAGTTCAGAAGAGTGTGGTTTCAAAACATTATTTTAGAATGTTATTTCTCTTTCACCTCTTATTGATCAAGATATTTTTAGGAGACAAAAATCTTTTCCATTTCATTTTGACATTTCTTATTTTTTTCTGATTACAATGATGATACATATTCATTATAAAAGAAAATCCAGACATTACAGAGATACATACGGTAGAAAGTGCATTCTCTCATGATCTGTGAAGCGAGTAAACTTCTCCCATAATTTTTTCCTTCTAAGTTGCTACTAGCAGTTTAGCATCATATTCCTCCATATTTTGTTTTTAAAGCAAAAGGCAAGATCAGATTATATATTACTTTGTAACTTGCTTTTTCCATATTAGATCTTGAATGTCTTGAATATCTTTTCCTCAGCCATACATATTGATAGAGCTCTTCATGTTAATTATAATACCATAAAAATATATCCATAAATTAAAAAAACTTTCCCAGCAGTGAATCACATGGGCTTCCTGCTTGTTGATCTCATAAACAAATGCAGTCATTGCTGTTCTAGTTTAGCAAGCCACTTGGCATAGCAGCCTTCCAGGTTATCAAGCTCAGTCAGCAGGGATTCTCTTTAGACTCCATTCTCAGGATCATCTTCAGATCTTTCTACTCTCTTCATTTCTCTTCATATTTCATTTCCAGTATCTCATTTAGAGCTGTTTAAGAGGTCTCATAGATGGGCAATATGTAGCCACAGAAGTACCACTTACAGCCTACTCATAGAGATACCCAAACCTGTATCCTAACATTCTGTATGTGACCAGGCTAGGGTTCCTTTCTGCTTTCTGCTCTTTTGTTTAGCATGATAGCAATCACTTAATAAAAATGTGTTGATCCTGTGCCAGCTGTTATGCTACATGTACTGACGTGAGGATTGGTAAGTTAAAGCCTGTGCCGTCACAAAACTCAGTCTCCAGAGCATTTGGGGCAGGTGCTGTGACTCTGCCTTCACAGGAGGAGGCACAGCAGGTTGGGTAGTTTCAAAGGCTTCCCTGTAGGAAAGGAAAGAGGTATCATCAGCTGTAACAGCAGTTGTCTCACTTCTCCTCCCCCCGCCCCCATTAGGCATCTGCAACTTCTTATCCATCCCAGATGAAAGAGCCCCTGTCTTATCCCTTATTGGAAGCCATTTTACACTGTGGCGGGGAGAAGCTGAGTGGTAAAGTTTAAAGAGCTTTGAGGCTAGAAACATATTCAAGGCAGAAAAGTAGGTAAGGCCAGTCGGAGCCCCCACTCTGCTTCCTGTCATGTCTGTGTCCTCTCCAGCATTCTGTGAAATGGGGCTAAACGCCTGTGGACACTAGAAAGTCATGAAACACTTAAAGTCTGTTAGACTGTGCCTGGCAGTTAGTTCCCAGGGATTAATGTTCATTTTTCATCCATGCCATCGCATCCCATCCCCTGCAACAAAGCCTTCTGTGTATTTCCCAAGGCTAGACTGCTGAAAAAAATCCCAGGTTCTATGGGAAAATTTGTCAGATTGCTACCCATTCCCCTACTTCCATTTATTATTTTATATAGAAACCGACACAGTATCCTCTTTAAAAAAAAAAGTACTTCCAAGTTGAGAATATTATCCTATACATTATTTTTAAATCCCAGTCTTCCCTTTAAGGAAATTTGAGGTAGTGATTCTTTGCCCTCCAGTGGGGAAAACAGAGCCAAGTGACCAAAAGGTGGATTTTGCTTTGCTCTCAATCCAAATTTTAACCTTGATTGGCGTAACCATTTGGACATTTAAAACCTGTGCAGGTGTCTGACTTCGATTATTCGTGCATCATGGCCTCAAAAGGTGAATTTGTAATTCAGAGGTATATGTGGCTAATTTAGTTCTACTATTTTTCAGAGTTCTTGGTTCCTATCTTTTAAAACCAAAAAAGAACAAGATTTGCAAATTCGTACAGGTGCAGAATAGGAAATAAAAATAAATAACAGATTGGGAGTAAACAAATGGATTCCACCCCCCCCCCCCCACTTTCAATGGGAGCATGAATACAAGAGATAATCCCGGTCATGTTCTTAATTTATCTTTGAAATAGTAAGACCAGTGTGACAAAATTGACATTCTGCCCTTGGTGTCAAGAATAGAAAATAGAAAAGACTGTGGTAAACTGCAGAGAAATATATTCCGTCTCAAGGAGGCAGCTACTTGTTACAGTAGCCAATTTCTATCATATGGAAAACTTCTCTAAGAAAAGCCAGAGGGCTTTTCTGGTGGCTCAGTGGTAGAGAATCTGCCTGCCAATGCGGGAGACATGGGTTTGCTCCCTAATCTAGGAAGATCGCACACTCCACAGAGCACCTAGGCCCTTGTGCCGCAACTGTGGAGCCTGTACTGTAGAGCCTGGGAGCCACAAGAAGTTTGTGCGCTCTAGAGCCTGTGCTCTGCACAGGAAAACCCACTGCAGTGAGAAGCCTGCACGCTACAATTAGAAAGTAGCCTCTGCTCACCGCAGCTAGAGGAAAGCCTGTGCAGCAACGAAGACTTAATGCAGCCAAAAGTAAATAAAAACCAGAAATCCAGATAGTTT
Organism: Neotragus moschatus; assembly: GCA_006410615.1. Classification (NCBI taxonomy): domain Eukaryota; kingdom Metazoa; phylum Chordata; class Mammalia; order Artiodactyla; family Bovidae; genus Neotragus; species Neotragus moschatus. The sequence goes on from SJYA01002088.1 coordinate 1,528,937, forward strand.
GAGAGATTTTGAGATATACTTTTGTTCCTTGTGCTTTTTGGTGTCATAGGTAAGAAACCATTGTCACATTTTTTCTTCTAAGAGTTGCATGGTTTTAGCTCTTATACGTCAGAGAAGGCAATGGCAACCCACTCCAGTACTCTTGCCTGGAAAACCCCATTGACGGAAGACTTTGGTAGGCTGCAGTCCGTGGGGTCGCGAAGTCGGACACGACTGAAGCGACTTAGCAGCAGCAGCAGCAGCTCTTATATGTAGGTCAGTAATCCATTTTGACTTAACATTTCCATATATAATGTGAAACAAGGGTCCATGTGGATACCCAGTTCTCCCAGCACTATTTTTTGAAGAAACTATTCTCTCCCCGTTTGAACAATCACACATCATTATTGGAAATCTGTTGGCCATGGATGTATGGGTTTATTTCTGGACTGTGTCTGTCCTTATGCTATTACCAAGCACACTGTCTTAATTGCTGTAGTTTTGAAATTGGGAAGGATGAGTCCAACATTTTTCGTTTTCAGTATTGTTCTGGCTCTTCAGGAGTCCTTTTAGCTCTACTTGAATTTGAGAATTTGTCTTTTCCAATCTTTCTGGGGAAAAAAAAAGGGAGGGGCTGTTGGAATTTTGATAGGAATTGTGTTGAATCTGTAGATTGCTTAGTATTGCTATCTTAATAACAATATTCAGTCTTCCTATACTTGAACATGGATATCTTTCCATTTATTTAGGTTTTCTTTATTTCTCAGCAGTTGTACAGTTTTCATATACAAGTCTTTTACCTCCTAGGTTAAATTTATTCCCAGATGTTTTATTCTTTTGGATGATATTGTAAATTGAGTTGTTTCCTTAATTACCTTTCAGGATTGTTCACTGCTATTATGAGTTACAATGTGTTAGAAATACAGCTGATTTTTGTGATGATTTTGGATCTTGCAATTTTGTTGAATTCATTTATTAGCTATAGTAGTTGCTTTGTGGATCTTCAGGATTTTATGTATGTAAGATCAAGTCTTCTGCAAATAGAGTTTTACATCTTCCTCTCCAGTTTGGATGCCTTGCATTTCTTTTCCTTGCCTTATTGCTCTGGCTAGAGTTTTTACTATGTTCAATAGCAGTGGTGAAGGTGGGCACACTTCTCTTGTTCCTCATCTCAGAGGGAATGCTTTCAGTATTTCACCAGGGAGTACGGTGATAGCTGTGGTTTCACATAAATGTCCTTTATAAAGCTGAGAAAGTTCCCGTCTCTTCCTAGTTTTCTGAATGTTTGTATCATGAATGGGTATTGAGTTTTCACAGATGCTTTTTCTGCATTAACTGAGATGATCGTATTGTTTTTCTTTGCCTTTGTTTATTAACATGGTATATTACATTGATTTTTAAGAATATCTTCCATTCCTAAGATGAGTTCTACTTTATCATTGTGTATCATCCTTTTAATATACTGCTTGGACTTGGTGTGCTAGTGTTTTATTGAGAATTTCTGCATCTATATTCATAATAGATAACTGTTTTGGCGGGAAGTTTGGTGTTAGTTCTTTAAATGTTTGGTAGAATTCACCAGAGAAACTGTCTGTCCTGGACTTTCTTTTCTGAGAGTATTTTGATTACTGTTTCAATCTCTTTAGTTGTATATTCTGTCGAGGTTTTCTGTTTGAGTCCACTTTGGTAATTTGTATCTTCATAAGAATTTATCCATTTCATCTAAATTATCTGTTTTTGGTGTACAATTTTTAAAATTGTCTAAGTTCAAGTATAGTTGATTTACAGTGTTGTGTTACTCACTGCCATACAGCATAGTGATCCAGTTACGGTTCATCTTTATATTCTTTTCCATTATAGTTTATCGTCAGATATTGCCTGTAGTTCTCTGTGCTGTGCTGTAGGAACTTGTTGTTTATCCATCCTGTATATAGGATGGATATATATCTGCTACCCCAGCCTCTCACCATCCCCTCTGCAAGCCCCTCCCCTCTGGCAGCCTATTGGTGTACAGTTGTTCAGTGTATTGTCTTATAATCCTTTTTATTTCTATAAGACTCATAGTAGTGTCGCCATTTTTATTTCTAATTTTCGTTACTTGTGTCTTTTTTTGTCTTATCCTGTTTAACTAAAGACTCGTCATTTTGTTGATGTTTTCAAAGAATCAACTTTTGCTTTCATTAATTCTGTTATTTTTCTATTCTCCAGTTCATTTATCTCCACTCTAATGTGGAGATAATTTTTACTCTTTCCTTCCTTCCACTAGCTTTTGGTTTAGTTCTTGAGTTCCTTAAGCTATAAATTTAGGTTATTGATTTGGAATCTTTTTTATTTTTTAATGTAGACCATTACAGCCATGAATTTCCCTCCGAGCTGTGCTTTCACTGTGTTTCATCAGTTTGGGTATGTACGATTATCATTTTCACTCTTCAGGGAGATAGAAAATTTCCCCAGTGACTCCTTATTTGTTCCACTGGTTGTTTAAGAGTATGTTGTTTAATTTCTACCTACTTAAAAATTTTCAGTATTGCTTTGTATCAAGTTCTGGCTTCTATTATCATCAGAAAAAAATACTTCATATGATTTCAGTCTTTTAAGATTTATTAGGATTTGTTTTGTGTCCTGAAATATGGTCTGTCCTGAAGAGTGTTTCATGTATACTTAAGAAGAATGTGTATTCTGTTGTTGTTGAGTAGGTTGTTGTTTGTGTGTCTCTTAGGTCTAGCTGGTTTACAGCATTAAGTCCTCAATTTCCTTATTGATCTTCTTTGTACATGGTCTTTTCTTTATTTAAAGTGAGGTATTAAAGTCTTCAATTATTATTGTAGAACTATTTATTTCTCCCCTTCAGTTCTGTCAGTATATGCATCGTATATTTTGAGACTCTGTTGTTTGGTGCCTGTGTGTTTGAAATTGTCATATCTTCTTGATGAATTGACTCTTTTGTCAATATATAATGACCTTTTTGTCTCTTATAACAATCTTTGACTTAAAGTGAGTTTAAGTGTCTGATATTAGGGTAGCCATCCTTATACTCTTTTGACTACCGTTTCCATGCCGTATCTTTTTCCGTTCTTTGATGGATGCCTTTTTGTGTCTTTGTCTCTAAAATATATCTCTTGTAGAGAGCATATTGTTGGATCTTATTTTTTTTTAATCCATTCTGCCACTCTATTGTTTACTTTGTGAGTTTAATCTAGTTACATTTAAAGTGGTCACCTGTAGGCACAAACTTATGCCATTTTGCTGTTTTGTTAGCTACATGTCTTACATCTTTTCGGACCAATGTAATTTGATTTGATCCCAGCTTAGATTCAGTAGTATACAAAAGCTCTGCCCACCGCCCCCCGCAGCTGTTATGTTGTTATTGTCTCACGTTACATCTTTATGTATTGTGTAGCCATGAATACATATTTAGAATTTCTGTTCATGCATTTCTCTTTAAATCATATAGGAAGCAAAAAGGAAAGTTACAATTCAAAGCTACAGTAATACTGGATTTTACATTAACCTATATAGTTACCTTTACTGAAGTTTTTGTTTTGGGAGAGGGGGTTTAATTTACTGTCTGTTTTTTTTTTTATTTCATCCTGAATAATCTAAAGGGAATTCTTTTAGGATAGGCCTGCTAGCAATGAATTCTGTTGGCTTTTTGCAGGAAATGGAATTCTTGGTTGATAGTTTTTTTTCTTTCAGCACTTCATTTATTGGCCATGCCACATGGCATGTAGAATGTTAACTCCCTGACCAGAGATTGAACTCGTGCCCCTGCAGTGGAAGTGTGGAGTCTAACCACTGGACCACCAAGGAGGTCCTTTCAGGACTTCAAACATGTCATCCCATTGCCTTCTGGTCTCTGATTTCTGATGAGAAACTGACTGTTAATCTTAGTGAGGACCCCTTACTAAGGAGTGATGCATTGTTCTGCTTTTGCTGCTTTTAAGATTCTCTTTGGCTTTTGACAGTCTGATTGTGTTATGTTTCAGTGTAAGTCTTCTTTGAGTTTATCCTCCTTGGAGGTCATTGAGCTTCTTAGATGTATACAGGCAAACCTCGGAGATACTGTGGGTTCAGTTCCACACCACCACAGTAAAGCAGATAAAGGTAGTCACGTGAATTTTTTGGTTTTTCAGTGCATATCAAAGTTATGTTTATACTGTGGTCTACTGAGTGTGCAATAGCATTATGTCTGAAAAAAATGCAAATACCTTAATTTAAAAACGCTTTATTGGTAAAAATGTTGACCATCATCTGAGCCTTTAGCAAGTTATAATCTTCTACAGTAGTGGCATCAGAGATCACTGATCACAAAACACCTTATTTATATTATTGAATATGACAATAACAAAAACGTTTGAAAAATTATGAGAATTACCAAGATGTGACGTAGAGGCAGGGTTGCCACAGACCTTCAGTTTGTAAAGAATGCAGTATCTGCAAAATCCCATAACGTGAAGTGCAGTACAGAAAGCAAGGTGTGCTGTAGATCCTGTATTTCATGACATATGGGAAGTTTGCAGCTGTACTTCTCTAAAGACCATTTCTGTTTCTTTGTCTCCGCTTTCCCCTGGGAATTATAACACATATATTGATATGTTTAGTAGTGTCTCACAGGTTTCTTAGGCTTGGTACATTTTTCTGCATTCGTTTTTGTGTCTGCTCCTTAGACTGGTTAATTTCAGTTGTCCGGTCTTCAGGTTCACTGATTATTTCTTTTGCCTAAACTCCTTTAGTGAAGATTTCATTTCGACTATTTTTCAATCACAGATTTCTATTTGCTGCTTTTAAATAATTTCTGTCTCTGTATTAATATTTTGTTTTTGGTAAGCCATTGTCCTCCCAGGTTATTTTTTCATTCTTTGCCATGGTTTGCTTTAACTCTCTGAGCATTTTTAAGACAATAGAAGTCTGATGTCTGAGCTTTCTTAAGGCCAGTGTCTTATTATTTGTGTTTCCCCAGTGAAACAGCTATACTTTCCTGTTTATTTGTGTGCCTCCTAATTGTGAAAAACGTTCACTTTTAAATTACAACGTGATAACTCTGGAAATTAGATTCTCCTCCTACCCCAGGGTTTATTGTTATTGATTGTTGAGAGCCTCTGTTGTTTTTCTGTGTGGTGCCTTTTCCAGACTGTTTTTACAAATACTATTTCTTGTCATCTGTGGTTATTGAAATCTCTATCCTGTTAGATTTACTTAAACAACTGGAGCCAAAAAGAAGAAAAAGGTAATAATAAGTAAATTAAAACAAAAACAGAAAACCCTCTCTTGGTCTTTGCAGATTGGCTTTGAGCAGGGGCGTTCCTTCAGTGCTAAACAGGCCACCTGTAACTGTCCTAGATGTCACCTCTCTCTTGGACAGAGCTCAAGCAGCACCTCGCTCAAGCAGCAGCAAAGGTGCAAGCTTAGGGCTCTCTCGGCTCTTTTCTAGGGACGCATCTAGTCCCGGTAATGCTCTGTGCACTTTGAGTTCCCCAGTGTACGGGATAGCCACTTAAAGCCTTTACTCCTCTAGGAGTCTTCCTCCTCAGCTTCCTTAAACTTAAACTTTCCTACAGGAATAATGTGAGGAGCAGAAGGAAAATAACAGATGTGGCCAGGAGGTAAAGTGAAAAGTCCTTGTTATTATGTTTGTTTTTCAGATCTAGTAAAACATTTCACAACATAATGATTTCTGAGACCTTTTGATATCCTGCTTGTAGAACCTTCTTTCTACATTTGGCTTTCATTTGGCTCCTTCGAATCAATAATCAGACAGTCTCACTTTTATTTAATTACTTGTTGCCATACAAAAAGACCGTTTGCATCTGCGTTGTTTTTAATTTTGAAACAGTAAATTAGGTTTGTGTTTATAGTTTTGTATCCACTGTTCTAATATCATTTCAGTATTTACAGAGGGTTTCATAACATGAATTAGCCATTGGGTCATGATAAGAATGGAAAGGCCAACCCAGCCCCCAGTCTACCAGTTTGCTAGCTTCCTCTTGTGTCTGAAGATAATGCTGCTGCTGCTGCTGCTGCTAAGTCGCCTCAGTCGTGTCCGACTCTGTGCGACCCCATAGACGGCAGCCCACCAGGCTCCCCCGTCCCTGGGATTCTCCAGGCAAGAGCACTGGAGTGAGGTGCCATTTCCTTCTCCAGTGCATGAAAGTGAAAAGTAAAAGTGAAGTCGTTCAGTCATGTTCGACTCTTAGCGACCCCGTGGACTGCAGCCCACCAGGCTCCTTCGTCCATGGGATTTTCCAGGCAAGACTACTGGAGTGGGGTGCCATTGCCTTGTCCAAATGGTAATGCTACTGGTGGTGTTTCGTTTGAATGGACTCACCTGGAACGTGAGGTTGGCTGCAATCAGGATGTCAGCCTTTTACAATATAGTCTTTCCATTTCATCTCTCCTCTAATGGATGACACAGNCCAGGCAAGACTACGGGAGTGGGGTGCCATTGCCTTGTCCGAATGGTAATGCTACTGGTGGTGTTTCGTTTGAATGGACTCACCTGGAACGTGAGGTTGGCTGCAATCAGGATGTCAGCCTTTTACAATATAGTCTTTCCATTTCATCTCTCCTCTAATGGATGACACAGGCAGATTTAAGTGTCCCGAGTAAGGGGAGTTCTGCAACCTCTCTTAAGGCTGTGATTGGAATTCTTCTGAAATATAAAAGAGTGTATGTAAGACTTTTTTTTTTTTTAACATCATTCAGATCTTAAGTGCACTGTGAACCAGAGCTTGACCTATATGTAACAAGAATGGACTTATTTCTGGAAAACTACTCCTGCATCCTAAAATACATAGAAATAGACTATTGTGATTTTTTTTTTTTTGGCTGCTCTGGGTCTTAGTTGCAGCATGTGGGATCTAGTTCCCTGACCAGGGATCGAACCCAGACCTCTTCCATTGGGAGCACAGAGTCTTAACCTCTGGACCACCAGGGAAGTCCCTCCCCCTTGTACCCTGAAGTCCATATTACCTTCTTTATTAATGTTTCCGGTTGGAGTATGTTCTTTTCTTTCTTGTTGGCAGCAAAGTATTTTTGCTTTTTTTCTCCTAATAAAAAGTGAATTCTGAAGTTTCATTTAATTTTCCTCTTCTAGACGGTTAAATCCCACACAGAAACAGATGAAAAACAAACGGAGAGCCGCACCGTCACTCCACCTGCTGCACCCAAACCAAAACGGGAGGAAAACCCTCAGGTAAGCCCAGCCCTCCAAGGTGTGGCTCGGTCTCTGAGACGTGACTTACTCTCGTACATCAGGGGGGACCCCCTTGCTTTCTGAGTCACTTGATTTCCTCTTCTTGTTCTTTCTCACTCCTCAGTGATGTTATTGCCAAATCAGGTTGGCCTGGGACAGATTAAGAGTGTGGCCTGTAGGGTTCACGAGCTGGCAAACAGAGATTCCATAGCTGTGTCACAGATTTAAATTGTGTGATCCATGACCATTTCCCCACGAAGCCCCTTGCATTCCTAATGATCATTCTGTTTTGTTTGTCTCAGCCAGCATCTGTAAGCTGTCCTATTCACTCAGTTAACATCTGCCTATGTTATTGGTTACACTTGCTACATGTGCATTTTTGTTATTACTGTTGTATTGCATTAGATCTCCAAATCCCAGATGAATCAGTAGCACGAAAGTAGATCATTGAAGCACAAAAGTAGGGATGAAAACAGTAACATCTGTACTGCAACTTAATATAGACTTATAAACTTAAATAGCAAACAAAACTCTGGTACAGACACAGACTGTGAATTTGTGTGTCCTTAGACAATAGAATATTATAGTTGATACTTCTGTACAAGCAGCTCTAAGAGAGAAATGTGGACAGGTAATATGACGACGAGTATCTGATAGCTGGGTTTTATTGGACCAGCAGTCCATTCCCTTCTGTCCTCAGTGCATTCTTTGTAATGGAACCATGTCAGATAGTGGCATGAAGCCATCAAAGCTTCATGTCATTTTTTAGAGCAATGATTTATTAAGCCAGTTCAGGTTTTTCTACAACAAGTACAAATTATAATTCTTTATGATATGAAGTGAATTAATTTTTAATCTGCTTTTTAAAGAAGAGACCAAAACTTGAACCAAAAAGAAGTACTAGTCATGCATGTTGCTGAGAAACTTACAAAGTCATCTGCAAAATTAGTGTCAAGTATTAGGCTTGGAGGGTGAAAAAGAGAGCAGATTATTAGCAAAATTCCCTTTTCAAAAGAAACCGAAGGATATCTTATGTCAGTAGCACCATGTAGACACGCAAGTACCCTTGTGTAATAACAGATATTTCTAATTGGACAGAATCACTGCCATATAGAGGATAAGTTAGTTATTGGTATACATGTGATACATAGATGAGGCCAGAGTTCTTGACTTTTTATTCTATTTATCACTAAAAATCAGTTCTATGGAAGAGATTTTTTTTCCCATGTAGTAATTCTTTTATGAGCTTGATCTAGACTGGCAAAGATGAGTTTGATGTGAGTGGCCAAGAAGGGTGCCGTTACTTGATTAAAAGAAGGTGCATCAGAATGTCAGTTCACACACTGCTTTATTAACAGAACAGTTAGGAGACAGTCTTCTAATCTTAAGTTTTGAAGGAATAAGCGAAAATTAGGAATGCGGTTAATTGGCAGCTGCAAGGTGTATGCAGTGTAGAGAATGGGCAGCAAGTCCAGGGCTTTTCCTTACTGACTGAAGCACTCGGGCTGTTGGAAGGACAAGTGCCCACCTGCTTTTGAAATAAGAAATAAAATAATAACATTTCTTCAGGATGCTGAGAATACCAGTAAAGGACATTTCTGTGTTCCCAAGTGGCTTGTTCAAGATTATCTTTATAAAACAATCAGTAACTTGAGTAGCCTGAACCTGTCAGTTCAGGCCAAAATATCACAATGTTTAATGTTGAGAGTAAGATGTCTGGATTTTCAAAGACCACATTCTGATATACATAATTCTGCAGGAGTGTCCACTAATGATTTTCCTTATTCATCGGTTAGAGAAATTGATGATTTATCATTTGGCATATCTAGCAGCTGCATGGAGTGCTATAGCAGAAAATGAAGACATACTTTCCAGACTCACATCCAACCAAACAGCAAAGTAGTAATCAGTCTGTTGCTCACTCCATGTTTAAGCAACGAACGTTCCAGCCTTGGAGTCCAGTGTTCTCTTCAGCCTAGCTTCCAATGGAGCGCTGAGAGTGGTGGTCAGAGAGAAATCATCACTCTATAATTTATAGGTCCATGGTTGATTGGAAAGTCACAGTATTAAACAGAACCACCTGCTAGCATTCCTAAAACTCTTAGCTTTGAGTTTTCATTGTCCTGAAAACTGAACTGAACTGAGCTTTCATTGTCCAGTCAGTGGTAGTAAAAATACAAGAACTCTTGACCTGCTATCACAAATGAAGTTCTTAGAATTTGGAGCTTGTTGTATGGGAGGCTCTTTGGAACACTCTCTGTGTGTTTTTTGTGTTTTTTTTCAGTGTGAAGTCCTCTTTTCTCTTAGAGAATTTTTCTGGGAAAACTTAGGTCCTTCAAGATTGTGGTTTCTGCCATTCAGAAAGTAGAAGATACAGGCCCCGGTCCTTCTCTTTTGATTCCTGTAAGATCAGAAAGCTTCCCGGGCAGCTTCATAGCTTCTCAGAGTAGAGGGTGCCTGCTCCTTGCTCACCTGAACTTGGCTTTCTTTCTGCCACCAGCCATTGGGTGGCTTTCCCTAGGAGTCTTAACTGGGAACATGCAGTTGGCTTTGTGAGAACCCAAACTAAAGTATATTCTTCTTTTGTTTCTCTGGCACAGAAACTTGCCTTCATGGTGTCTCTAGGGTTGGTAACACATGACCATCTAGAAGGTAAGAGAAGACATTCACGGTGCTGCCTTGCTCCTGGCCTAGAGCTTTGTTCTCAAAAACAGTGTTCGATTTATTGTTAGACTTGAAAATTGGAACACAATGTGATTCAGCCAGTATGGACTTGTTTTTTGGAGTAAACTTACCTTCCTTCTAGCTAATGTTCAGCTTCTCTCCTGTCTTTATTTATCCACACTGTTGTCCTGGGGAAATTCCCTACTTGCCTGGATTAAGGGGACTGCTGTTCACTTAGAGAAACTTTTTTTTTTTCCTGGCAGCACAAAGTAGCAAATGGCCGTCTGACAAGTCTTGGAATTTCTATCCCTTTTGATTATCGGAATCTTAGGAATAGTTGCAGAGCTGTACCTCTGTTAGTTATTTACTTCAAGAATAGTGAACTGTGATTACTCAGTCTAAGTCTGTGGATAAGGTTCATCCACACCTGTTTTATAGTGACCTAAAAATAGATCAGGACAGCTGTTGACAAGTGTGGTCCACTGTTAAGCTCTCAGTCCACAGAGAGCCACCCTGTAGGACAGCACGGCCTTGCCCTCCAAGAGGCAAGAGGTGTCCCGCGTGTTTGCTGCCAGCCGCGTGCTGGCCTTGGCTGAGGCTGCAGGGGAACTGAGAGACTTGCTCTCATTCCTTAACTTGTCATGGGAAGACCAGTAGGTAGACAGGGAAGTCAAGCATGCTGGGGTTCTCCGTGCCTCTCTTCTAATCCAAACCTTTTGCTTTCCCAAGAAATCCAAAGCAAGAGGCAAGAACGGAAAAGAAGAACCACAGCGAATCCGGTGTACAGCGGTGCGGTCTTTGAGCCGGAGGTACTCTTGTCAGCCCTCGGCCCTTCCTTCACGTGTTCCGTTTTATTCACAACTCGTTCAGCGCGTCCCCTCTGAAAACCTGCTTAAGAGCAGTACCCAGATTGTGCTTGGCCAGCTTTGTAAAATGGTGGATTTTTGTCTGGCCAATCCCATTATTTCATTTTTCTCACTGTTTTCCACCTTAATTTCTTCCCGAAGTTCAAGTAGCTACAAACCTATCTTAAAAATTTAGCTCATCCTGTCATCTGAGTATGACTGTCTCCTGAAGCAGAGACAGGCTTCTCTGGAGTATTCTCTTAGAGCCCAGTGCACATAAGAACCCCACACCTTGGGGCGACTGGCACTAACTGGTTGGCACATTGGCGGGCCTGCAGTGCTTGGTCTTTAGCTTGTGCCAGTGTTAGTAATAACCGTGCTGTCCAGCCAGTCACCTCTCCGTCTTCATTCCCCAAAGCGCAAGAAGAGTGCAGTCACGTACCTGAACAGTACAGTGCATCCCGGGACCCGGAAGAGAGGTGAGCACCTTTTTGTGTCTCCCCCTGGCTGCTGCTTTTGCTTTCTGTGTGTGTTTCCTTCCCCTCCCTCCTCCCATTGTCCTGTCTTAATTCCTGTACCCTTTGAAAATAGTCTTGTTGCTGTTCTCTGAGAATGGGGGGAAAAGAGAGTGAGATTTCTTATTAGAGGTCTGTATACTGGATCAAAGCTGCCTTCCTGGGGTTCTGGCAGAGCTGGCTCAGGGGAATGACTTAATGCAGCATTTCTGCCCCAGGCCCACCAGGCTGTTGATGAATAGCACAGTGAACAGAACACCCTGTAAGAGGAAGCGTTTTAGCATCATTGAGCCAAACAGAACAGTGCTGTTGCCAAGGTGTTCTTAGCAGTGTCTGAATGGTCCTGATGCAGTGAGGACAGAGCATCACTCTTAAGTGTCTGTGAGCTGCAGGCTTCCTAGGAAGGGAGGGGTAGCCACACTGGGAATTTATAATGTATAAGAGAAGAGAGCATCTCCACCTAAGGAAGAAAAGATCACTGTCAAAACAGGCTCCCCAAGCAGGAACTCCTGTAGAGCTCCATCCCCCACTGTCCCCCACCTCACCCTCAGGGCAGTCTCCACTCACACCACAAGTAGGCCTGAATAGGTCTTAATGGCTCAGAGTCTGAGCTCATACACAGGGCTCTGAAATTGTTCTTTGATGGCAGTAATACAGCCCAAAGTCCCTTTCTCCAAATGGTAATGTGGCCCTGAATTACTCTTCCAGGCCAGAAAGGTTGCGGAGCGAGTGGAGTCGCATGCTGATTTGCGTGGTGCACTCGCTGTCTCAGGGCTGCTGGACGCTTAGGCAGTCACCCCGGCCCTTTGTTTGCCTTAGGCAGGGCTCCAGCTATACCATGCCCGCCTCTTCCCCTCAGAGAGAGCACAGCGCCTTAGTGACCCATTCCAGGGTTTCGTCAGCCCCTCCTTCTGTAAGCCAAAACATACTTAGGTGGGAGTCCTGGAGTCACTGGGCTTGCTTCATATGATCCCTAGGCCACGGTGTCGTGGGTTATTTTCTGTAGTTTTGTTTTGTTTTTGGCAATTTTTAGTGACCTCTGACATAATTCTCAGAGAGGAGCCCCCAGCCAGAAGCTACAGTTAACTGGCCTGCCAGTGGGCAGCGTCTGCTAAGAGGATAGGGGTTAAATGAGCCAGAAAGACCTTGGCATCTCTTGCCAAGGTCAGAGGATGAAAGCCTGCATTCACAATGCCTAGGACGTGCCTTCTGTGGGGAAACAAAGAGCATTCGTCTTCCACTTTCCCTTCTAGCAGCACTAAATACCTTAGCAAAGACAAACCAGTATGATCTGTCTCTGTACTGCAGACAGTGCCGGTTTAGCACAGATAGGTAATGTTTGTGTAATATCTGACAGAATCATGACTCTTGTGCATAATTCTAATGTAAATAATGACTGTTGGCAAAGTCATGATCCCATATACCGTTCACCAGTGCTTGTAGGCAGTTGTGTACCTTTTTTTTTTTTTTTTCGCCTGTGGTACGCTGGGTGTACACTTCTGATTACTTGACATCTTAGAAGCTATGACCTTGGCCCCTGGAAGACAAAGACCTTGACTTGATATATCATAAGGCAAGAGGGGTTGGCCTGGACTTGTGACACCCATTAGGACTCATTTGTAGATTCTCTGTAGCCGTGAAGTTTGATGCAACATGCTGCTGCTCAGACCAGCTCTCTCAGTTAGTAGTGTTACTGATGACAGGGCCTTACCTGAGACGCTAGGACAGGTAGTTCACCGGAATGTTTGTGATGAAAGCAGGGAGCACTCCTTGATCAACTGGGGAGGGTATCTGAGTCCAGGCACACTGAAAGTCATTGTTAGGCCCACAGCATCTTTTTAGCTGTTAGGTTTCAGCTGCTCCCAGAACATATCTCTTACTAGCTTTGCCAGCAAGGAGCAGAGTAGTTAACTTGAATTTTGCCTCTTCCCTCGCCTTTCTCCACCCTCATAAAGTGAAGTGACCAAAATGTGTATAGGAGAGAAAAGGACAATCAGAAGTCCTTGAGAATATCTCTGGAAACAGAATCATTATTATTATTATATGAATAGCGATTGCAGAAAAAACTTAGGGAACAACATGCAAAAGACAGAGGAAGGTAAATACTTATCCCTGGCCTTGACTCCCATTGAGCTTTGATATCATGTTTTCCCATTAGAAATCTCAGATTGTAATAGCTGAGGAGTGTCTCTATAATCTGCCCAAGATGAAGACCTTTACCATATGACCCAGAATCTCCTGCCATTCTCTGAGGCTCTCTTATCCTCCCTTCGAGACTCATGCATTTGTTTCTAATGACATTTAAGTCTTTGCTTCTCTTCCTCTCTTTGGGACTGTTGTATTAACTTTCTGTCTGCTACCTCACTTCCTTTTCCATGCTAGCCAATGAGGAACACTGGCCAAAGGTATGTAAGACCATTTTTCCCCCTTTCTTTCCCTCCCCCCTTTTTCCCCTTTTGTTCCCTTCTCTCGGTATATAGGTCGTCCTCCAAAATACAATGCAGTGCTGGGGTTTGGAGCCCTTACCCCAACATCCCCCCCATCCAGTCATCCTGACTCCCCTGAAAATGAAAAGACAGAGACCACATTCACTTTCCCTGCATCTGTTCAGCCTGTGTCCCTGCCCAGCCCCACCTCCACAGACGTAAGTAACCTGGGAAAAGCTCACTCTCTTTCTCAGACCTGAAACTGGGGAAACCGTTATCATATGTTGTCTCCTTACCAGCTGCATCTCCTTGACTAATCCCGGAATAGCAGTCATCCCTCCAGGACACTGTGTGCCATGAGAGGCAGCTTTCTGCTAGGGCCCCAGGTCCTGCCATGAACTTGAGGACCACGTTAAACAACATACCAGGAAGCTCGGTCAGGGTTCTCAGTCTGGATCTTATCCGCAGTGAAGGAGTTCTCAGGAAGAGGGATGGGGTGGGGAGGTCATCTCCTGTAATTGAGAGGTGTGCAGACATCTTGTCGTCAGTTTTGGGGAGTGGGGATAATGGGGATAATGGACAGAGGCTCACATTTCCCCCAGCAGTCCTTGTTTCTTGCTTCAAGTAGAATTTAAGACATGGAAAACTTTTCCTTCAAGCAACTTTATTCNTGCTATAGCAGAAAATGAAGACATACTTTCCAGACTCACATCCAACCAAACAGCAAAGTAGTAATCAGTCTGTTGCTCACTCCATGTTTAAGCAACGAACGTTCCAGCCTTGGAGTCCAGTGTTCTCTTCAGCCTAGCTTCCAATGGAGCGCTGAGAGTGGTGGTCAGAGAGAAATCATCACTCTATAATTTATAGGTCCATGGTTGATTGGAAAGTCACAGTATTAAACAGAACCACCTGCTAGCATTCCTAAAACTCTTAGCTTTGAGTTTTCATTGTCCTGAAAACTGAACTGAACTGAGCTTTCATTGTCCAGTCAGTGGTAGTAAAAATACAAGAACTCTTGACCTGCTATCACAAATGAAGTTCTTAGAATTTGGAGCTTGTTGTATGGGAGGCTCTTTGGAACACTCTCTGTGTGTTTTTTGTGTGTTTTTTCAGTGTGAAGTCCTCTTTTCTCTTAGAGAATTTTTCTGGGAAAACTTAGGTCCTTCAAGATTGTGGTTTCTGCCATTCAGAAAGTAGAAGATACAGGCCCCGGTCCTTCTCTTTTGATTCCTGTAAGATCAGAAAGCTTCCCGGGCAGCTTCATAGCTTCTCAGAGTAGAGGGTGCCTGCTCCTTGCTCACCTGAACTTGGCTTTCTTTCTGCCACCAGCCATTGGGTGGCTTTCCCTAGGAGTCTTAACTGGGAACATGCAGTTGGCTTTGTGAGAACCCAAACTAAAGTATATTCTTCTTTTGTTTCTCTGGCACAGAAACTTGCCTTCATGGTGTCTCTAGGGTTGGTAACACATGACCATCTAGAAGGTAAGAGAAGACATTCACGGTGCTGCCTTGCTCCTGGCCTAGAGCTTTGTTCTCAAAAACAGTGTTCGATTTATTGTTAGACTTGAAAATTGGAACACAATGTGATTCAGCCAGTATGGACTTGTTTTTTGGAGTAAACTTACCTTCCTTCTAGCTAATGTTCAGCTTCTCTCCTGTCTTTATTTATCCACACTGTTGTCCTGGGGAAATTCCCTACTTGCCTGGATTAAGGGGACTGCTGTTCACTTAGAGAAACTTTTTTTTTTTCCTGGCAGCACAAAGTAGCAAATGGCCGTCTGACAAGTCTTGAAATTTCTATCCCTTTTGATTATCGGAATCTTAGGAATAGTTGCANGTCCTGGGGAAATTCCCTACTTGCCTGGATTAAGGGGACTGCTGTTCACTTAGAGAAACTTTTTTTTTTTCCTGGCAGCACAAAGTAGCAAATGGCCGTCTGACAAGTCTTGGAATTTCTATCCCTTTTGATTATCGGAATCTTAGGAATAGTTGCAGAGCTGTACCTCTGTTAGTTATTTACTTCAAGAATAGTGAACTGTGATTACTCAGTCTAAGTCTGTGGATAAGGTTCATCCACACCTGTTTTATAGTGACCTAAAAATAGATCAGGACAGCTGTTGACAAGTGTGGTCCACTGTTAAGCTCTCAGTCCACAGAGAGCCACCCTGTAGGACAGCACGGCCTTGCCCTCCAAGAGGCAAGAGGTGTCCCGCGTGTTTGCTGCCAGCCGCGTGCTGGCCTTGGCTGAGGCTGCAGGGGAACTGAGAGACTTGCTCTCATTCCTTAACTTGTCATGGGAAGACCAGTAGGTAGACAGGGAAGTCAAGCGTGCTGGGGTTCTCCGTGCCTCTCTTCTAATCCAAACCTTTTGCTTTCCCAAGAAATCCAAAGCAAGAGGCAAGAACGGAAAAGAAGAACCACAGCGAATCCGGTGTACAGCGGTGCGGTCTTTGAGCCGGAGGTACTCTTGTCAGCCCTCGGCCCTTCCTTCACGTGTTCCGTTTTATTCACAACTCGTTCAGCGCGTCCCCTCTGAAAACCTGCTTAAGAGCAGTACCCAGATTGTGCTTGGCCAGCTTTGTAAAATGGTGGATTTTTGTCTGGCCAATCCCATTATTTCATTTTTCTCACTGTTTTCCACCTTAATTTCTTCCCGAAGTTCAAGTAGCTACAAACCTATCTTAAAAATTTAGCTCATCCTGTCATCTGAGTATGACTGTCTCCTGAAGCAGAGACAGGCTTCTCTGGAGTATTCTCTTAGAGCCCAGTGCACATAAGAACCCCACACCTTGGGGCGACTGGCACTAACTGGTTGGCACATTGGCGGGCCTGCAGTGCTTGGTCTTTAGCTTGTGCCAGTGTTAGTAATAACCGTGCTGTCCAGCCAGTCACCTCTCCGTCTTCATTCCCCAAAGCGCAAGAAGAGTGCAGTCACGTACCTGAACAGTACAGTGCATCCCGGGACCCGGAAGAGAGGTGAGCACCTTTTTGTGTCTCCCCCTGGCTGCTGCTTTTGCTTTCTGTGTGTGTTTCCTTCCCCTCCCTCCTCCCATTGTCCTGTCTTAATTCCTGTACCCTTTGAAAATAGTCTTGTTGCTGTTCTCTGAGAATGGGGGGAAAAGAGAGTGAGATTTCTTATTAGAGGTCTGTATACTGGATCAAAGCTGCCTTCCTGGGGTTCTGGCAGAGCTGGCTCAGGGGAATGACTTAATGCAGCATTTCTGCCCCAGGCCCACCAGGCTGTTGATGAATAGCACAGTGAACAGAACACCCTGTAAGAGGAAGCGTTTTAGCATCATTGAGCCAAACAGAACAGTGCTGTTGCCAAGGTGTTCTTAGCAGTGTCTGAATGGTCCTGATGCAGTGAGGACAGAGCATCACTCTTAAGTGTCTGTGAGCTGCAGGCTTCCTAGGAAGGGAGGGGTAGCCACACTGGGAATTTATAATGTATAAGAGAAGAGAGCATCTCCACCTAAGGAAGAAAAGATCACTGTCAAAACAGGCTCCCCAAGCAGGAACTCCTGTAGAGCTCCATCCCCCACTGTCCCCCACCTCACCCTCAGGGCAGTCTCCACTCACACCACAAGTAGGCCTGAATAGGTCTTAATGGCTCAGAGTCTGAGCTCATACACAGGGCTCTGAAATTGTTCTTTGATGGCAGTAATACAGCCCAAAGTCCCTTTCTCCAAATGGTAATGTGGCCCTGAATTACTCTTCCAGGCCAGAAAGGTTGCGGAGCGAGTGGAGTCGCATGCTGATTTGCGTGGTGCACTCGCTGTCTCAGGGCTGCTGGACGCTTAGGCAGTCACCCCGGCCCTTTGTTTGCCTTAGGCAGGGCTCCAGCTATACCATGCCCGCCTCTTCCCCTCAGAGAGAGCACAGCGCCTTAGTGACCCATTCCAGGGTTTCGTCAGCCCCTCCTTCTGTAAGCCAAAACATACTTAGGTGGGAGTCCTGGAGTCACTGGGCTTGCTTCATATGATCCCTAGGCCACGGTGTCGTGGGTTATTTTCTGTAGTTTTGTTTTGTTTTTGGCAATTTTTAGTGACCTCTGACATAATTCTCAGAGAGGAGCCCCCAGCCAGAAGCTACAGTTAACTGGCCTGCCAGTGGGCAGCGTCTGCTAAGAGGATAGGGGTTAAATGAGCCAGAAAGACCTTGGCATCTCTTGCCAAGGTCAGAGGATGAAAGCCTGCATTCACAATGCCTAGGACGTGCCTTCTGTGGGGAAACAAAGAGCATTCGTCTTCCACTTTCCCTTCTAGCAGCACTAAATACCTTAGCAAAGACAAACCAGTATGATCTGTCTCTGTACTGCAGACAGTGCCGGTTTAGCACAGATAGGTAATGTTTGTGTAATATCTGACAGAATCATGACTCTTGTGCATAATTCTAATGTAAATAATGACTGTTGGCAAAGTCATGATCCCATATACCGTTCACCAGTGCTTGTAGGCAGTTGTGTACCTTTTTTTTTTTTTTTTCGCCTGTGGTACGCTGGGTGTACACTTCTGATTACTTGACATCTTAGAAGCTATGACCTTGGCCCCTGGAAGACAAAGACCTTGACTTGATATATCATAAGGCAAGAGGGGTTGGCCTGGACTTGTGACACCCATTAGGACTCATTTGTAGATTCTCTGTAGCCGTGAAGTTTGATGCAACATGCTGCTGCTCAGACCAGCTCTCTCAGTTAGTAGTGTTACTGATGACAGGGCCTTACCTGAGACGCTAGGACAGGTAGTTCACCGGAATGTTTGTGATGAAAGCAGGGAGCACTCCTTGATCAACTGGGGAGGGTATCTGAGTCCAGGCACACTGAAAGTCATTGTTAGGCCCACAGCATCTTTTTAGCTGTTAGGTTTCAGCTGCTCCCAGAACATATCTCTTACTAGCTTTGCCAGCAAGGAGCAGAGTAGTTAACTTGAATTTTGCCTCTTCCCTCGCCTTTCTCCACCCTCATAAAGTGAAGTGACCAAAATGTGTATAGGAGAGAAAAGGACAATCAGAAGTCCTTGAGAATATCTCTGGAAACAGAATCATTATTATTATTATATGAATAGCGATTGCAGAAAAAACTTAGGGAACAACATGCAAAAGACAGAGGAAGGTAAATACTTATCCCTGGCCTTGACTCCCATTGAGCTTTGATATCATGTTTTCCCATTAGAAATCTCAGATTGTAATAGCTGAGGAGTGTCTCTATAATCTGCCCAAGATGAAGACCTTTACCATATGACCCAGAATCTCCTGCCATTCTCTGAGGCTCTCTTATCCTCCCTTCGAGACTCATGCATTTGTTTCTAATGACATTTAAGTCTTTGCTTCTCTTCCTCTCTTTGGGACTGTTGTATTAACTTTCTGTCTGCTACCTCACTTCCTTTTCCATGCTAGCCAATGAGGAACACTGGCCAAAGGTATGTAAGACCATTTTTCCCCCTTTCTTTCCCTCCCCCCTTTTTCCCCTTTTGTTCCCTTCTCTCGGTATATAGGTCGTCCTCCAAAATACAATGCAGTGCTGGGGTTTGGAGCCCTTACCCCAACATCCCCCCCATCCAGTCATCCTGACTCCCCTGAAAATGAAAAGACAGAGACCACATTCACTTTCCCTGCATCTGTTCAGCCTGTGTCCCTGCCCAGCCCCACCTCCACAGACGTAAGTAACCTGGGAAAAGCTCACTCTCTTTCTCAGACCTGAAACTGGGGAAACCGTTATCATATGTTGTCTCCTTACCAGCTGCATCTCCTTGACTAATCCCGGAATAGCAGTCATCCCTCCAGGACACTGTGTGCCATGAGAGGCAGCTTTCTGCTAGGGCCCCAGGTCCTGCCATGAACTTGAGGACCACGTTAAACAACATACCAGGAAGCTCGGTCAGGGTTCTCAGTCTGGATCTTATCCGCAGTGAAGGAGTTCTCAGGAAGAGGGATGGGGTGGGGAGGTCATCTCCTGTAATTGAGAGGTGTGCAGACGTCTTGTCGTCAGTTTTGGGGAGTGGGGATAATGGGGATAATGGACAGAGGCTCACATTTCCCCCAGCAGTCCTTGTTTCTTGCTTCAAGTAGAATTTAAGACATGGAAAACTTTTCCTTCAAGCAACTTTATTCAGCAGAATTTGATCAGAAACAGGTTCCTGAGAAAGCATCAGCCTGCCCCCGAGGCTGCAGGCGTGTAAACTGCGCCCCCCACCCCCCTCACCTAACAGATAGTGCACACCCTCTGCTGAGCAGGTGCTGCTCTTGAGGCTGGTGACAGAGGGAACTCAACCAGTCCCTGCCCTCAGGGAACTCGAATTGCAAGGCCAGAGGCAGGGGCTAAGCAAATGAACGTTTAAATGTCAGGTAATGAAACGTGCAGTGAAGAAAAGGGGCACAAAATCAGTTATGGCAGAAGGTCCTTTTTTATGGAGAGCGGTGAGAGAGTCTCTCTGATGGGAATGGGGTAGGTGGGAACATCTGTGGGGAGCCATTCCATGCTGAGGGGACAGCAGAGCAGAAGCCCTGCTCACAGGAGGAAGTGAGCGTGGCATAGAGGCTCTTGGCGAACACACGAGAGAGCGTGTGGGAGAAGAGACTTCAGAGGGCTGGGCCCGCCGTGCAGGGCCTTGCAGCTTTAACTGAATGAGACAGGAGATGCTGGAGGGTTTTGAGTAAAAGGGTGGCATTACTTTTCACTTTTTATTTTGAAAAAATGTCAAACCTACTGAAAAGCTTCAATAACAACACAGAGAACAAATGTATACCCTTCACCTAGATTCACCAACTGGTACAATTTTGTCACGTTTGCTGTTCCCCACCCCTCCACACACACTTGTTTTGCCGATCTAGTTAAGAAGTTGCAAACGTCATGAAGCTTTACCCGAAATACTTCAGTGTATATCTCCTAAAAACAAAGATATTCTCTGACATAGCCACAATAAACTTATCAAATTGAGGAACTTTAATATGATAAAACATTATTATTTTGATATATAGCCCATCTTCAGATTTCTCCAGTTGTCTCAGTAAATGCCTTAGTGGCACTTTTTTTTCTGTTCCAGGATCCAATCCAAGATCACTTTTGACATTAATTTTTATGGTGCTTTGTCTTTAGTCTCCTTACTCTGGAACTGTTTTTCAGCCCATCTTTGTCTTTCATGACATTACCATTTTTTAAGAGATAAGCCACATGCTGTATAGAGTGTCCCTCCATGTGGATGATCTGATTGTTTCCTCAAGAATAGATTCCGGTGTGCATTTTTGTAGGAGCACTAAATACATGATGATGAGCCCTTCTCAGTGCATCTCAAGAAGCACGTGTTGTCCATCCATCTCATTGTTGATGTTAGCTTTCATCTCGAAGGTAGACTCCATCAGATGTCTCTACTTGTAAAGGTGCCTGTTACCTTAGGTGCAGATAGCTTTGAGTCTGTAAAAATACCCCAGCAGTCTTCAGTTTAGTTCAGTTATGTCTGACTCTTTGCAACCCCATGAACCACAGCATGCCAGGCCTCCCTGTCCATCACCAACTCCTGGAGTTTACCCAAAGCCATGTCCATTGAGTCAGTGATGCCATCCAGCTATCTCATCCTCTGTTGTCCCTTTCTCCTCCTGCCCTCAATCTTTCCCAGCATCAGGATTTTTTCAAATGAGTCAACTCTTCGCATCAGGTGGCCAAAGTATTGGAGTTTCAGCTTCGGCATCAGTCCTTCCAGTGAACACCCAAGACTGATCTCCTTTAGGATGGACTGGTTGGATCTCCTTGCAATCCAAGGGACTCTCAAGAGTCTCCTCCAACACCACAGTTCAAAAGCATTAATTCTTCGGCGCTCAGCTTCTTTCACAGTCCAACTCTCACATCCATGCATGACCACTGGAAAAACCACAGCCTTAACCAGCAGTCTTACTCAGTGATTTTAGCATCTTTTGAGGGTGCTTGCCTGCATTTATTATTTTTAAGGCATTTGCAGAATTTACTTGGATTTTATAGGAGACTGAGGAGGACAGGGTGGAAGCACAGAGAGTCCAGGTAGGAGGCCGTTGCAGGCATCCTGGCAGGAGCTGACGATGGCTTGGCCCAATAGAGTGGCAGAAGCAGAGGTGGAGAAAACTGATAGGGTCTGTGTCGGTTTTGAAGAATGAGCAGAATTAGATAAGGGAATGTAAAAAAAAAGATAATAGCCAAAGATTTTAGCCTAAACAACTGAAAGGATGACGCTGCCGTTTACTGGGATGACAAGAGCGGGTTTGAGAAGAGAGACCAAGGAGTTACTCTTGTACACGACCCGTTTCTTTTGTGAATTACAGAGCTTGTCCTACCTGAAGCTACGTCTTCAGGTAAAGAGCCTTTCAGCTTGAAGTCTCTCTTTGTACTTGTTAATGATCTGCATGCGTGCGTGCTGTCGTTTCAGTCGTGTCTGACTCTGCGACCCCATGGACTGTAGCCTACCAGACTCCTCTGTCCCTGGGATTCTCCAGGCAAGAGTACTGGAGTGGGGTGCCATGCCCTCCTCTACTAGTGGTCTGCTCTTCTCCAAAGAGCAAAAGATACCGTATGCATAGCATGAGTTACAGTTCCAGAAGCAGCAAAGTAAGTGTGGTCTTTGGAGGACCAGGGTCATGGAAGAGTCGTCTTCTCGGGCAGATTTCCTTCCTTGGACATAGCCAAGGCTACAGCCCTAGACTTGCTCTTAAGATTCAGCATTGGCTTTTGGCATTACTGGTTGACACAGATTTTCTGCCTTTCCTGTTAACGAGTACCAGGACACTGTCAGAAACCTTGTTTGTTGGCCCCAAGGATTGTCTCCATTTTCCTCAGTTGAAGCATTGCCAAGGTATTGCCAGCTCACAGTTTCTTGGTAGGAATCCTTCGCAAGGTGATGCACAAATGGTGGTGAACAGGTGACTGTGGACCTGCAATTGAGTTATCATTGCTAAAGAATGCTGTTTTTATGACTTTTGACTTAGAGGGTTTATGATTTTATTTGACTGAACCCAAAGGATCCATTCAGATCAAATCACAAACTGAAAAGCTTCATCTTAAAATGCAAACTTTGTTCTTTCCAGGAAACTAAAGGTGAAATAAAGCTTTTCTAAAACCATTAAATATTTTGAGAACCTTCTAGGTTACACCTAGTGGAATGGATGAGACTTCCCTGCTGGTGCGGTGGCTAAGACTCCATGCTCCCCATTGCAGGGGGCCCGGGTTCAAGCCCTGGTCAGGGAACTAGATCCTACATGCATCAACTAAGACCCAAAGAAACGGAATAAATAAAAACTCTAGTGGAATGGATTTTCTTTAAAGATAATTGACT
This sequence comes from Neotragus moschatus, assembly GCA_006410615.1. Lineage (NCBI taxonomy): Eukaryota > Metazoa > Chordata > Mammalia > Artiodactyla > Bovidae > Neotragus > Neotragus moschatus. Next base: position 1,551,850 of record SJYA01002088.1, read on the forward strand.
TCTGCTTTTTCAGTGTCCCAGCAGTGGCAGTGATTAAAATCAGCACATAGGGCTCTATCTGTGTTTGCCTCCAGGTAGCATAAACCCCAACAACGTTAATTAAACAATCACAGTCGAGAGGCAAGCCTTTTTTCATGGGGATCAATAATCATCCAGAAGGAGCTAATGATATAAGACCCAGCCGGTCACTAATCTTTAGGATATACCTGTTGCCACTGTCATCATTTTTGTGAGAAGAAAAGATACGTTGACACAGTTGAAAATTCTTTTAGCAAATGATTAAGTTGTGATTGATATAGCCAGGGTGTTTCCCAAAAACATACACCCCTCAGCTCCTAGCAGAGACTCCTGGGTCAGCCATCATTCAGCTTGCTGTTTGGTTTATGGTAGTAATTTGGTCAGTCAGTAAAGCCTAATAAGCTTTTGGACCTGGGGCAGCACCTCTATGGGACTTCCTCTGCTCTCTTTAACCAAAGAATCAATTCTGTGTGGATGAAATACATATCCTAGCATTTATATTCCATTTTGATGGGCAGTAGTTCTCAATGTGTGGTCTACATGTCCCTGAGACTCTTTCAGGGGTTCAAAATACATATTTTCAAATATAGTATCAATCAAAACATAAAATCAGAAATGTTTTCATGATAGCACTAAAATGTTCTTTGCCATCTTCATTCTCATTCTCTCAAGCGTAGGACAGTGACGTTTTCCACATACAACATGGTCAGTGATGACGTCATCACTGAGGGTTAACCAAAGGTGTGCCTGTGTGTTCTTGGGTTTTAACATTTTTCAGCACATGGTTTTTGTAACTTTCTGTGATTCTGTTATTATTTCAAAATAAAAAAAGCTTTAAAAGTTTTAGTACAATAAATAGCAATAGGTAGAACTCACATAAACAAAAGCACTTTGAAGTAAACAAGAGCACTTTGAGGTAGACAAAAGCGCTTATTAATTCTTAAAATTACTAAGGGGTCCTCACACCGAAAAGATGATGGGCTGCTGCTATAGGATATGTAAATAAGATAAGAGTTTTCTTTCCTTTAGGAACTTGAAAGAAATTACTTAACCTTTATTTTATGTACTCTCCACCTTCCACTTCCTGATGGTCTCCTTACTCAGTAGCAAAGGGAAGTGAACAAGAACTCTACCCAAAAAATAAGATAGATATTTGGGATAAGATGTCCAGTTTGGAAAAAAAAAAAAAAAGATGTCCAGTTTGTCTCATTTTCTTCATCACTGATAATTTTACCTGTGGTTCATGTAAAAGAGTTTCAGAAACCTTAAAATTTGTCTAAACTCCTTAAAGTCGCAGACTTGAAGCATGTGGCTGTGGTTTAAGAAAGATGAGCTGTCTCTAGAGCACTCCCCTCAGCCTGATCTTAAGAACAAAAGAAGAAAGTCTCAGTTAATCTAGGAGAGAAACCTTCATGTCTTTCAGTGCCTTTGAAGTAAAACTGTTACTCTGCCTTCTCCTGTGGTATTTTTGCACATGTACTAAGTATCTTTTTTTTAATTGTCCAAAGGTAACATTGTTTTACTGAAAAAAATTAGCATCCCTCCACACTTTGATGTATCTTACAGCTTTCTGCAGCCAGTTTTCTACTTCACCAGATATCCTAGATACGTAGGTACTGCCAGATAGTCTCCTTTCCTTTCTTTTGGAGNTTTTTTTTCTCTTCCCAGCAAAAGAAGAAGAGAAACAGAAATTACTTAAATGGAGTTCAGATTTAAAACAAGAACGAGAACAACTAGAGCAGAAGGTGAAACAGCTCAGCAGTTCTATAAGTGTAAGTCAGCCTCATGCCTTCAGTGACGGGTACAGAGATGCAGAACCTTGCGTGTGCGTCAGAGGCCATGTGGCTCTCAAGGGCTGGTGCATGCCTCCAGCTTACTGACCCTGCTACCTTAGGCGGTTGCAGTTTGCCTCCAGTTAGAGGTTGGTCCTCAGGTACAGAGGGCCAGTTGGTACATGGTGCCTTAGCCAAGCTCTGCAGCATCCTCTTGGCTTTGATCTGAGAGATTTTCAGTCTCCAGATTTTCTCTGTTACTTGAAAAGGTCAAGTAGCAGCTATAGGAGCATAGCCAGCACCCCATTGAGCTCCTGAGCATGTTGGGAGGAGTGTGGAGCCGCCTGAACAGACCAGGTCCCCATGTGTAACTCTTCCCAGTCGCTCTGGCTAGCTAGTGAGCCCATCTGCAGGGCTTCCCTCCTGTCCCCTCTCCCAAGCCCTGCTGATCGCCTCTCTAGGGTCCCCTGCGCAGCTCGAGAAGGAGCGCTTTCTGGAGATGAGTACTGGAAGTGAACACCGCCCAGCCTGGCTGACCAGGTGGGAAGGAGAGCTGTGCTTGCCGCAGGGATTCAGCGGCTCCTCCTGACCAGAGCAGGCTTTCTTTTTCGCTGAGCAGGCCCCCTTGCTGCAGTGATGTGGCCCAAGCCCTCCTGGACGCCAGATGGCAGTCTTGCTGTCCTTCATTGTGCTGCCCATTGTGGCTGGCAGGTTCCACATCACTTTCCCTGCCTAGAACAGAAGCCAGCAGGTGTGGGAGGCCTCATCAGTCCATTTCAGTTCAGTCGCTCAGTCGTGTCTGACTCTTTGTGACCCCATGAACCGCAGCATGCCAGGCCTCCCTGTCCGTCACCAACTCCTGGAGTCTACCCAAACTCGTGTCCATTGAGTCAGTGATGCCATCCAGCCATCTCATCCTCTGTCGTCCCCTTCTCCTCCTGCCCTCATACAACACGGCAAAAAGCTACCTGTCCATGACCAAGCAGAAGGCCTTCTCTTGGCTGCAGTCTTTGACTCTCCTAAGTATCAGTGAATGTCCTGCCTTAGGGCCCTGCCTCTGAACTCCTACTGTCCCAGTGGTCTTCAATAGGCTCTTAAACTGAATCCAGATACCACTGGCTTGGGTCTATCCTGGAAAGCTCAGCCCAGTCCAGAGCATATTAGCAAAGTAGAAGCGCACCCAGACCTGCTCAAAGCAGCTTCAGCTCAGCTGTGAGAGCCATTTTTTTTTAATGCCTTTCATTGTACAGTATTATAGCGGTGATTCACGTTTGGCTGTAAGTCCTAGTGTCAAGTAGTGGGCTTTGAAACCACTCACTCGCTCCCTCTCGCTTCTCGGGTCTCCTCCTTCCCTTGGGTAGCAGCGCCCGCTCGGTGGAGCAGAGCGAGGTGTAGGGCTGCACCCTAGCCCCCAGGGAGAGGGCTGCTGGGCCTGTCGGGACAGCCGGAGGCTCAGTGCCGCTGCCCTTCTCATTGGCTGCAGAAATGCATGGAAATGAAGAACACCATCCTAGCCCGGCAGAAGGAGATGCACAGCTCCCTGGAGAAGGTGAAACAGCTGATCCGCCTCATCCACGGCATCGACCTCTCCAAACCTGTAGACTCTGAGGCCACTGTGGGGGCCCTCTCCAACGGCCCGGACTGCACGCCCCCTGCCAACGCCAGCACCTCCACACCGGCCCCCTCCCCGCCCTCCTCCTCCTCCCAGAGCTGCACAGCGAACTGTAACCCGGGGGAAGAGACTAAATAACAGAGCCCCGCTAGGATAAGCCTCGAGATCCCGGCGGCAAGGAGAGCAAAACACTGAAGACTCTAGCAGAGCCGAGCCGGAGTTCTTCTGGAAAGTACAGAATTCTTTTGGTTCTTTGGTTCCAGAGAGAGAGAAGATGCTTGTGCCAGGTGGCACCAGAGTTTGCCAATTGATCCTTCTTATTCTGTGTGTACATGCAAAGATTGGACCATGTTACATGAAATAGTGCCAGCTGGAGGTTCTTTGCCAGCACCATGCCAAGTGAAATAATATATTTACTCTCTCTATTATACACCAGTGTGTGCCTGCAGCAGCCTCCACAGCCACGATGGGTTTGTTTTTGTTTGGTCGGGGTTGGGAAGCAGGGCCGGGCGGAGGGAGAAGATGTGTATAAGAGACAGGCCGGAGGCTCAGTGCCGCTGCCCTTCTCATTGGCTGCAGAAATGCATGGAAATGAAGAACACCATCCTAGCCCGGCAGAAGGAGATGCACAGCTCCCTGGAGAAGGTGAAACAGCTGATCCGCCTCATCCACGGCATCGACCTCTCCAAACCTGTAGACTCTGAGGCCACTGTGGGGGCCCTCTCCAACGGCCCGGACTGCACGCCCCCTGCCAACGCCAGCACCTCCACACCGGCCCCCTCCCCGCCCTCCTCCTCCTCCCAGAGCTGCACAGCGAACTGTAACCCGGGGGAAGAGACTAAATAACAGAGCCCCGCTAGGATAAGCCTCGAGATCCCGGCGGCAAGGAGAGCAAAACACTGAAGACTCTAGCAGAGCCGAGCCGGAGTTCTTCTGGAAAGTACAGAATTCTTTTGGTTCTTTGGTTCNCCCCAGTTGGCTGCAGCCCTGGAAGGCAGGGGCCGAGCTCTCCCACCATCCTCAGATGTGTATAAGAGACAGGGGCCGGGGTGGGAACAGAGTACCGAATAAGCAGTATTTCATAGTGTCTGGAGAGGGCACCGTGCCCGGAGAGACAGACACCCAGAACCAGCCACCCGGTTCTTCTCTGGAGCACCCCGCTCCCAGCCTTGGGCTCCCCCATACTCCCCAGGTTCCTTCCCTGCTTTGGCAAATTGGTGCCATCCCCATGGGTGAGCCGGTTACCTTCCCCTCTCCAAGAACAAGCAGAACCAGGCCTCAGGTGGCCCTTGCCCGGGGCAGGGAAGAAGGGTGTGTGTGTGTGTCGAGGAAGGAAAAACGGTGGATCAGTGATTTTACTTGAAAACAAGCTCCATCCCTTTTCTATATTTATAAGAAGAGAAGATCCTGAGTGAAGCAGCACGCGACCCAGGTGTGTGTGAATCGAATGGAGATGTTTCTTTTCTCTCTTTTTTTTTTTTTTAATTTTTGTTTTTGTTCCTTTTTTCTTTAAAAAAAAATTTTTATTTTGTTGTTTATTTTACACTTTTGGTAACAAAAACTAAAATAAGGAATAGAAAAGCTGTTTTTCAGGCTGACAGTCCAATTAAGGGTAGTCGAGACCTTGCATGGTAGAATAGGAATCATAGTGTCAGTGAGGTCCAGTGAGTCTGTGTGAGTCCTTGTGTCATCGTTCGGGGCACTGTTTTTTTATGCAAGGGCAAAAATCTTTGTATCTGGGGAAAAACAACAACAACAACTTTTTTTTTTANGGTAGTCGAGACCTTGCATGGTAGAATAGGAATCATAGTGTCAGTGAGGTCCAGTGAGTCTGTGTGAGTCCTTGTGTCATCGTTCGGGGCACTGTTTTTTTATGCAAGGGCAAAAATCTTTGTATCTGGGGAAAAACAACAACAACAACTTTTTTTTTTAAATTAAAAAGGAAAATAAAAGATACTGAGGTCTTCCTAGTGTTACTTAAATTAAGATCAAGGTAAGAAACATTGTAAAAAAAAATTACAAAAGTGCTATTTGTTTCCTAAAAACAGTGATTTCTATTAAAAAGGTGTCAGAACTGGAGAAAATGCTGTGTAGTTATAATTTTTTAGCACAGAACCTGCTGATCATGATGACATTTTGCTGTGTTTGTGTCTCAAGACTGGTGGGCTAGTCTCCGTGGCTTCTGTCCCCCAGTTGGCTGCAGCCCTGGAAGGCAGGGGCCGAGCTCTCCCACCATCCTCCCCTCCTCGGAAAAGACTGTCCTCCCTGCTTGGTGCGGGGAGCGGGGCTCCTGTTTCTGGAGCCCACATGGAGCGCGGATGGTGTCAGGGCCCTGCTTCTTGTCTCCTTGGGTTTTGCTGGCGCAAAAAGCTGGTGCCTAAATAAGATCCCTTCCTTTGGTGCTGCTCTTGGTTCTTTCAGCCACCAGCATTTCGAGTGCCTGGGGGACAGCTTTGAAGGAAATGGCCAGTGAAGCTCATTGGTGCCCACACACTCTGGCTTTGACGGGTGCAGGGAGCAGACTGGCTGCATCAGCCCTTGGTGCTTAGAGAGGACAAGAGAGTGAGGGGTCTTGAGGGGACAGGGTGTCTCTCAGACGAGGGAGTCCCTGGGCGGCCTTCGTGTCATCACACCTTTGAAGAGAGATCTGCATCTCCAGCTGCTTTCTCTGCCTGCTGGCTCCGGTCACTGGAGATGGGAGTCTTACTCCACTTTGCCCACCCACAAGCTTCCTGGGTGACCTTTGGCTAGAACGTTGTGCTTGCCTTTGCTTGGCCTGTCGCATTCTTGAGAAAACCAGGGTTCTGAAAGGCTTGGACCATTTCTATCATTTTTGCCTTGTGGGAAATAAATTTTTGTCACGTGTGCCCTCCTGCTGGAGACCTTTGCCCATGGCAATCTGGCCCCGGGAGAGAAGCATAGACTCTGCCTGGGCACTCCCTGAGCATCTCCCCCAGGCCCACCCGGTGTCCAGTAAGGGCCAGAGTCTAGGAAGGGGGCAGAAAGGGACCAGTCGTCTCTCCCTCACCTAGGAGGGACCGGAGAGACAGAGATGGACCCTGAAGGCGACTGCCACAGAGCAGGCCTTTTCATGTAAAACGTGTCTCTTCTCTACCAGCAGTTTCCGTTCCTCTTCCTGGGATGTCTGTTAGAAGAAGGGATGACAGGGGGCTGCACCGGCCTCTGGAGAGTCAGGGCCTGGCTGCAAGGCTGCCTGAGTGGCAAAGAAAGGCGCTCCCTTTGCTCATGCAAAAACCAAGGTGCTATGTCTAGTCAGGGAGCTTTGGGAGATGCCTGGACTAGTTGGAGGAATGGTTGGCGGAGCTTCAGAGCCCAGAGATGGGCTGTGCGCCCTGTCTTGGAGCCCTCCCATCAGGCTTGTCTGGGCCCAGAAACAGGAGGTGGCCGCTTAATACCTGTCTTCTTGAAAGAAGAGGCTTTTGCTCAGGAAGGAGCCACTGGGGATTCTCAGGGGTGGGTGGCCGGGCTAGGAACTAACTGACCAGGGTTTTGCAGGCTGCTGTGAGCAGTCACACTCTGACCTTGCCGAGGGTTGGGGTACAGATTCTTCTCAAATTAAGATGTAAGCTGTTGCGCTAGTCATCTAGGATGACGGAGTGGAAAACTTCAGCCCTGCCCCCAAACCTGCATTCTGGATTCAAATTCCCAAACAGCCCTCACTGCAGAGAAAGGGCCTGGTCGCCAGTGTCTTCCTCCTCCCTGTCCTGCCAAGAGAAGAGCCTCCCCGTCCCTCCAGACCCGAGGGTCCCTGTGACCACCCGAGACCCACCTTCATGACCGCCCCACCTCCCTCTTCCTCTCTGCTGCTTTCCCTCCCCTGACATCGCTTCTAAGGGCAGGGGAGTGGCTGCTCGGGGGCTGGGACTGATCCAGCTGCCGGCTTGGGCTGGATCAAGGGGCCTCTTGTCAGTCCTGGGCAGAGGTGACGTGCCCTGGAGGCAGTGAGGTCATGTTGCTGTGTCTTCCCTGCTCATGTTCTTGCCAGTGTGGCCTGCAGCTCCCTTTTTCTTTGAGAGCCTGCTGGGTCTTGTCTCACCTCTGCTGAGCTCATCCAGAGTTCTGCTTTCTTCCTTACTGGGCCCTTTTGGGGCAAGCCTGTTGGTCATGCCTGACAGAGAGGCCCCCCTTGAGACAGCCCCTCACGGGCGGGCCTTAGCCTGTGGGGCCTGTACCCTGGCCATGGAGGCCTCTGGCTCGCACCCAGCGCCCAGTGTCCCTGCAGGCCAGTGTCCCTGTGGCTTCTTGGCTCAGGCTCAACAGGGCGTGTGAGTGGGCCGCAGCTCCTTGCCCCACGCCTCTCCCGTAAGGGCGACCACGTGCCCAGCTCACTGCAGGCTCTGTGTGTGCAGTCACCTCTCTAGCCATCCCTGCCACCTACTCCTGGGGCCAGCAGAGCCTTCCTGGGCTCTCCTTCCGAACCACGACGACCCACACGGCACACTCATAGCAGTTTCCTCCCTACATTCCCTTTTAGGGTTCAGTCTTTCTCATTTATCCAAAGGGCTTAATTTAGGAGGCTTTTGCCCCAGGGGAAGAAAGCTTTTTGGTAGGAGGAAGAATAGGGGCCTGGGTACATCTTCCAGTCCCTAGGTTCTCCAGATTCGGTGGCTTTTGTTGGATGGAGGTGACCTTGCTCTGTGTAGAAAGGAAGACCGTGGACCTCACCCCCACCCCTCAGCTGGGCACCCTTGGCAGGAAACAGGAGACCCACTCTCTCCAACTTAGAGCTGTCCTCAGTGTCAGCTCCTTTCCAGGAGGCAAAGGGTGACCTTCCCCGCCAGAGTACAGGGGAAGAAACGGAGAGTTTCCCTGTTTAGAGAGCCCCAGTGGAACTCCTGAAAATAGCCCTTGTAAAGGAAGAGCAGGGCTCACAACTTCTCTTCACTCTCCGCTCACAAAGACTCTTGTTCCCTGAGGACTCCACCAGCCCCACAGCAGCCTCTGACCCCTGCCCCTCTCTCCGGTGTTGCTGGGTCCTCAGCCCAGGGTACGCTGCAGTCAGGCAGGACCGCCGGAGGTCAGCGAGCTCTGAGCAGAAAAGTGCCAGCCAGCTCCCAACCTGTCTCTTGTCCAAGCCCTTTGTGATTTCAGTCTTGGTAGAACTTGTATTTGGAGTTTTGTGCTTCAAAGTTTTCGTTTTTGTTTGTTTGAGTTTTGTTTTGAGGGGGTGGGGGGGGATACAGAGCAGCTGATCAATTTGTATTTATTTATTTTAACATTTTACTAAATAAAGCCAAATAAAGTCTCTCAGACTCATGGTGTTGGGTTTGCGGCAGGGGAGGGTGGACAGGACACACAGACTCCAGCCCCAGCCTCCAGGGGGGCCCTGTTGCTGGCCTCCCGCCAGATCCAGCGCCTCCCCAGGCTTACTGACTGCCTCATGCCCCAAACCAAGAGGAATGAGAAAAGGAGCTGTTAAAACTTAACGAAAAAGGGATGCTACGGTTGAGAGGATGTAGGAACCAGCCCCAAACCAGCTGGGGCCGAGGAACACTAGATCCACCTGAATAGCAGCAGCAGACTGAGGCCCCAGGCCTCACCCCACAGATGCCCCCCAAAAGCCCCTCCCCAGAGACCTTAAATAATTTAAATAGCAGGAGAGCAGGGTGGTGGCAGGGTTGCTCCTGCGGTCGGCAGGGAGTGTGTGTGTGAGCCACGGCAACGACGGC
>SJYA01002088.1:1562613-1678663 GCA_006410615.1 Neotragus moschatus
GGGGCAGTCACTGTGCAGGCTGGGGGAGGGAGGGTGGTAGCTCTGGGGCGGGGGGAGCAGATTCATCCAAAGTCAGAGGCTTGAGTTCTGTAGAAGGCCCTTCACGGTACAGTGTGCCACTGTTTAGTGAGCCCCTTGGGCCTGCTGTTTAGTCGCTAAGTCATGTCTGACTCTCTGAACCCACAGATAAGCCCAGCGGGCTTTTCTGTCCATAGGATTTCCCAGGCAAGAACACTGGAGTGGGTTGCCCTTTCCAGGTCTCGGGGAATCTTCCCAACTCAGAGATCGGGCCTGTGTCTCCTGCATTGGCAGGTGGGTTTCCTTACCCCTGAGCCACCCGGGAACGGGGCAGCCCTTGCTGGGCCTAGAGGTATTCTCAGATCAAGGCTGGAGACAGCAGGGCGCCCCTTACCTGGGCATCCAGCTCTATGATGTGGGCCACCTTGTTCCAGCCAAAGCCCACGAAGCGGGGATCGTAGCGGGGACAGTCACGCGGCACCACCACGTAGGGCTCGTAATCAGCTGCCCACTGCACACGGTACGGGGCCTGAGCCTCCCGCCAGCGGGCGTAGTCTGTGGGTGCGTGGCCCTGGGGCCACTCGTGGTACCTGTGGGGGGCAGGGTAGGACGGGGAGCCAGTCAGAGGCTGATGGGGGTCAGTGTGGGGAACTGCAGCGCTAGGAGGGAGAGGCAGGCCAGTGGCCTCTCCCACCTGAAAGTATAGAGNGGCGTAGTCTGTGGGTGCGTGGCCCTGGGGCCACTCGTGGTACCTGTGGGGGGCAGGGTAGGACGGGGAGCCAGTCAGAGGCTGATGGGGGTCAGTGTGGGGAACTGCAGCGCTAGGAGGGAGAGGCAGGCCAGTGGCCTCTCCCACCTGAAAGTATAGAGAGAGCCAGCGTCCAGCAAGGTCAGCAGTTCGGCCTTGGAACTGGGGAAGCTGAAGCGGTAGTGGAGGGTCTCGAACGCAGGCACCACCAGGGCCACCTTCCGCCTGCCACCCAACTCCAGCTGCTCGATGGAGGTCCTGAGGAGGGAGCACCCCGTGAACTGGAGAGAACTGGACAGGGCTCTGCTTCCAGCACTGGGCCCAGGGGTTCTCTTTTTGTTAGATGTAGGACCCAGCTTCTAGGGCCAGTGCACCCTGAAGCGCAGACTGGGATTCAGGAAGGAGCAGGGATGCCCCCGCCAGGGCCCATGGGTGCCCCCGACCCTGTCCACACCCACCCGTATGCCGTCTCTCCCCGCCGGCCTAGCCCACCTGAGGTAGCTGTAGAGGGAGTAGGCGGGCAGGAAGTCGATGTCACTGAGGAAGACATAGGGCGTGAGGGCCTGGGCCAGGGCCACGTTGCGGAGCTGGTTGATGGGGTAGAGGGAGCCCTCCCGGTACACCACGTGGTAGGCCACGTCCTGCCGGGCAGAGAGCACTGCCGAGGTCTCCACGAAACGCAGGAGCTGCTGGGCCTCTGCGTCTGTCAGGTACAAGGCCAGGCTCATGGGGCCCGGCCAGTGCCTGCACAGGGCTTCCAGCATCTGCAGCCTGGGGTGAGGGTGGTGGTCAGCCCGGGGGAGGACCGGGCTGCCTCCCACGCTTGCAGCTGTGGACAGCCCCCTCCAGTGGCTTGCTGAGCCCCTTCCAAGCACTTTTCAAACTGTTCTTATTTCATCTTCACAGCTACCCCACAAGCTGGGTACTTTCTCATCTGACAGATGAGAAAACTGAGGGCCAGAGATATTAAGCCTTGCTCGTGGTTCCACAGCTACAGAGGGCAGCTTCCCAACATCTGGGTGATCCCCACAGCCCGAGCCCCTTCTACCATCTCTCAGTGTCTCCAGCTCCTGGAACTCCTCAAGCATCAGGCAGTAAGAGCTCTCCCTTCCACCAAGTGGAACCCTCCTCTCGAAACTCCCAGACCGCGCACCGTGCCCCTTGGGGCTGCCCTCAGCTCCTCACCGCTCCATGGAGAGCTGGGCCACCAGGGTGACGTCGTGGGGCTGGGGGGGTGGCGGCTTGTGGGGCAGGAAGGTGATATGCACGCGGTGCAGGGCGAGCTGCTGCTGCCGGAACTCAAAGCAGGCGTCCTGCTCCTCCAGTTGTGCCAGGGCCTGCTGCAGCTGGGGGGTCATCGGGGAGAGGAGGGCAGGCCGGGTGGGGCAGGTGGATAAGCCCTGGACAAGGCCAGGTCCCACGGGAGCAGGGGGTGGGTGGGGCAGAGCTTCCCAAAGGGGAGGGAAGGGAAGGTGGCTCCCTCTCACCTGCTCGGCCCCAGGAGGGGGCGGGCAGGGGCACCCAAAGAGCTCTCTCCGCAGCAGGTTGCCGTCATACTCCAAGAAAGTCAGGTAGAGGTTGCGGAAGGATTCCACGTGCTTGTTCTTCACGTGAAGCTTCTTTGGTGAGTTCCAGTGGATCACCTGGGATCAGGGAGGGCATGGGAAGGGGCCGGTGGGGGGCGAGGGGGGACGGGAGCCCATCACCACCGCTCAGCACCCCTGCCTGGCTCACCTTCAGGTCAGACGCCTCTGAGTAGCAGCGCTCAGCCAGTGTGTGGTCTGACAGCTGCACATTCCACATGCAGGGCAGGGGCTGCACCAGCCATGGGTGCTCCTTGATGACGGCATTGAAGATGTCCTGGGCAAAGACCCTCGCCGTCACACCTCGGCCCAGAGCCCACCCCCACCGCCCTCCGGCGCTCCCAGACCTGGTCGGCCAGTGAGGTGGCAGGCAGGGTGAGGAGCTCCCGCTTGGCCGTCAGCTTCCACATCTGCTCCCAGCCAGCCTGCCGAAGCCGGTCCAGATGTAGGAGTATCACGCCTGCTCGGGGGGAGAGGCTGTCATGCCCACCTGGGATGACCAGCTCCTGGGGCCGAGGCTCCTGAGGGTGCCTTCCGAATGCTTGTTTCTGTGCCGTGTTAATATTTTCTGACTGCTCAGATGTGAGTGTGGACTCGCTGGGTCCACAACTAACCCTCTTCGGGGTAAAGGGAAGGCAAAGCACAGTTTACAAAGCACCCCCACAGCCATCTTCTCAGATTCAGTGGTCCCAGAGCTGGGAAAATCATCCCCATTTAATGGACGAGAAAACAGTCTGAGCGGAATCAAGTGTCTTGGCCAAAGTCATCCAGCATCATCAGCCCAGGTTGGAACTGTGATTTCTGGCTCTTCTCCCAGTGTTCTCTCTACAGAACAGTTCTTGGGGGGCCTCCCAAGCATTCTATGCTTTAACCAGCCCCAGGGGCCCAAGGACCAATGGCTGCCCTCCTGCACCCCCAACACTGTCCCCACCTGTGTTAAATCCCCGGCCCAAGGCGGGCCAGGGCCTGTGGTTCTTCCAAAGGTTGCCGAGGTACCAATCGCTCTGGTTCTCCACGAGACCAATCGCTTGCTTGTCTGGGAGGGAGGGCACGAGAGAGCTGTCTGAGGCTGCCACTGGACCTCAGCTCAGGGATAGGCCACAGGGAGGCCTGGATGGGCCAGGGAAGGGGGCTGACTGGGGTGGGGTCCCAGACCTCTCACCAGAAAAGTGAGCAAAGAGTGCCCAGAGTTCTGCAATGTTGGAGGCAAAGGTGACATCTGTGTCCAGGACAATGACACGGGCCAGGTCGGGGGGCAGGGCACTGGGCAGCACCAGCTTCATTAGCCCATAGAGGCCAGAGTAGTGCTTGTTGGGGATCCAGGAGACCTGGGGCTGTGGGTGCAAGCACAGGGCATGAACCCGCAAGAGAAGGGCTTACCAGTGTCGGAACATACTTGGGGTGATGTGCCCAGGAGGGCGAAGGATTGGCACTTCAGTAGATGTGATGGGACTGGAGGTCCCATGCAGCTCTAACCTGCCCTCCCACTGAATCCCACAACCTTGGGAGTAATGAGGGGGCAGAAAGGCTGGGGCTCCTGCCTTGAGCTCGTCAGCGTTGTAGAAGCTAATCTGGACAGCAGGCACCATCCACGTGTGAAAGAGCGTCTCCAGGATGTTCCTGGCCACAGCATCGGTCACCAGGTGAAGGTGCAGTGGGTTTTTCCTTCAGGAAGGACAAGGGAGGAAAGCTGATGGGCCCCAGAAGGAACTACGAGGGACAAGGGCCCCGCCCTGAGGGGCTCAGAAGTGGAAGCACTGATCGCTATCACGGGCTTCTCCCTGCCCAGCTCAGGGTATTCTTACAGCCTCCTTCCAGGGAGGAAAGGGACACTCCTGGCTGTACCTGTAGAACAGCAGGGACTTCACCAGGGTGATGACATCTCTGCTGGAGTTATGTCCTGCACAGACGATGGCCACCTGCAAGAGCTGGGGAGGGGACAGCAGGTCGGCAGGCTCCAGACGGGAAGGACCTGGAGTTGGGTTGACCCAGCCTAAGGCAGTGGAGCCCCACCTGGCACCAGAGCTAGGCTGGAGTGTGGAGGAGGGCTCCACGGAGCCGTAGTACCCCCCCTCCCCCCACCTCCCCCACCCCCCCANACGGCAGTGCGCGGCCTCAGTTACCTGCTGGCAGGTGCCACCCTGACCTTTGACCCATCCCTTCGGATCTCTGACCTCTGACCTCACTTGCCCTCCCCCTCCCTACCCTGCGGAGCCTGGGTAGTGATCACTGTGCTTGAGGAGTTCCTTCCAGGTTCCCGTTAGAGCATAGGGAGGGAATGTCCAGGGACCCGAAGCAGCAGGGCAAGGCAGACTCTCATCGGCGTCTCCTTCTGTGCCTCCTTCCCAGGTCGTTTCGCCGATTCGCACGAGCTGTCAGAGCTGGGTGAGCCGGGCTCTGGGGTGGGTGGGGGGCGAGAGGGTGGGGGAGGGCTTCCCAGAGGGCTTCCTAGATTTCCCGTTAGATCATCCAGTTCTGTGATTGAATCAGACAGGGGTCCAGCGTCCACTGTCCTAGGCCGTCGCGTATGCCCCTTCCCCCGTCATAGTTGAGAGATATGTCTGGGGACCTTGACTGGTCGGGAGGCTGAGCCAAGCGCCTCTTCTGCCTTTGCTCGGTTAATCTTCCCTACAGCCATGTGAAGTGGGTAGTGTTATTGTCCTCCTTGTCCAGTAAAGGGAACAGAAGTTTAAGTGAGGTTAAGGAACAGCCACTGAAAGCCTCAACCAGGATTCACATCCCAATCTCCCAAATTCCAGAATGCCCAGACTGTAACTGCCTCAGTGGTGTTTACCCAGTCAGTACAGGAGGCACAGGTCCTGAAAGGATGAGCTGGGTTTTAAAAGGTAGGGATGGAAGAGAATTTCAAGGACAGGCTGCAGAGAGAGCAAAGGCCAGAAGGTGACTGTGCCTCCCATGCCTCTTTGGAGCATGATGGACAGTTCTGGGCTGCTGGATAACCAGTGCTATTCAGCAGGGCAGTAGCTGGTATGACATAGAGATCAAACCATCCTTTCTTGTTCTAGCTGCTCACACAAGAGGTCGTTGAGGGGAGTGGAGAGCTCTGAGGAAGTGGGTGGCAGGACCTGTTGTTTCCACATAGTGTGTGGGTGGCTGAGCACAGCAGGGGATAGGTGATCCCTGCTGCTCTGGGGAGAGGGGGAGGGGGTGGAGACTGCAGAGCCAGCCTCTCAAGGCCACTCTCTGCCCCTCAGTGTACTCTGCCTCTAACCTGCTTGTGCTGCTCAATGACGGAATCCTACGGAAGGAACTTCGGAAAAAATTACCCGTGGTAAGAATTGTGAAGCAGGGGCTCAGGAACAAAATAGTAACCACCAGCCCACGTTCCGGGCATGGGTTACGGTCTCACGGAGTACAGGACGTGGCTCCATCCGTCTGTGCCTGCAGCTGTTAGGTGACAAGTCCAGGCTTCAGTGACCCCTTACAGGTGAAGAGACTGGGCTTCACAGGGTAGAGTCGCCTGTCCCAGCAGGAAACCTCGGGCTTACGCACTTAATCTTGGGAAGAGGAACATCTACGTCTGCTGTCAGAGGTGTCCCCTTGGGGGAGGAGCTGAAACCAGGGGCGTCTCCTGACCTCTTGGCCTGGGGTTCTTGCAGTCTCTGTCCCAGCAGAAGCTGCTGACATGGCTGAGCGTGCTGGAGTGTGTGGAGGTGTTCATGGAGATGGGGGCCACGAAGGTGTGGGGCGAAGTAGGACGATGGCTCGTCATCGCCCTCATCCAGCTGGCCAAGTATGTCGGGACTGTGGAGGGCCGGCCTGGGGTGGGGGTCACTGAGACCAGCTGTACTGATGGTGTTCAGTAGAGCAGCCCGGACCCCTGCCAGCTAGCCACCTCCCCCTTCCCCAGCCCTGCCGTTCTCCCAACCCAGGGCTGTACTTCGGATGTTCCTGCTGATCTGGTTCAAGGCTGGCCTCCAGACCTCACCCCCCATCGTTCCGCTGGACAGAGAGACCCAGGCACGGTCCCGGGGTAAGTGCCTGCCCACTCTGGAGCGGAACGGGGCACAGGGCTGATTGGTAGATGAGAGCTGACCTACGCACTGTCACCGTGGAGCACACCTCTCCCCATCACCTCATTTTGTCCTCATCGTCTTATATTGGTATTTTACAGAAGAGAAAAGATGAGGTCAGAGGCCAGATCAGAGCTTAAACTCAGGGCTTCTGATGTCGGAGTCCTCAGTCATTGTTATGGGCTGCAGAAAGAGGGGACAGAGCATCAGGAGGAAGCAGGGGTCTTGGCAGCCTTGTCTTTGGGCCTGGCTCTGTATCAAGAGCTCAGCCTCATGAGGCAGGGTACCCAGCAGATGCGCCCCTTCAGGGCTTTGGGCCCATCAGCTGTTGGCCTCTGGGTCTTACCCCCTTGACTTTGAGTTGGGGGCAGGTCTTTGCTTCTGTTTTCATGGTCATGTTGAAAGCAAAGCACTCAGAAGATACGCCCTTCCCCTCCTTAAAATTTTTTATTTATTGGCCATGCCACACGGCCTGTGGGATCTTAGTTCACTGACCAGGGGTAGGACCCGCGCCCCCTGCAGTGGAAGCATGGAGTCTTAACCGCTAGGCCACTGGGGAAGCCCAGATGCAGCCCCTCTGGCTGTGGTCCCCATGGACCACCAGCCCCCTGCCTTGTTCTAGTGCCTGGGAGGCCTTAGTTCTTGGCTGGTATATCTTCACAGGTGATACTGGCCTTTCCCCAGGTTGGGGAGGGCTGCAGAATGCTCCCCGCTATGGACAGGTTCCAGGCACAGCCTCTGCTGTGGTGTCCTTGACTCAGCTGCTGTCTTAGTACAGGTTTATCCATTCTCCCTGTAGCCCATGAGCGTTCACTGCACCTGCATTTGCTTGTAGGCTCTGCTAGAAACGTGTTCCTCTGACAATATGACCTTTTATCTATTCCCTCTAGATGGTGACCACAGCGCTGGTAGCCAGGAGCAGTCATATGTGGGGAAGCGGTCAAACCGGGTGGTGCGAACCCTCCAGAACAGTAAGTATGAGAGGTTGCTGGATGAGACATCTCGGTGCTGAGGTCAGCGTGGCCTGAGGGCCTGGCTTTCCTCACTGCCTGCCCGCCCCCCACCCCGGCCCTCGGGCCCAGCCGCTTACCTGCTGCCCTTGTGTTCTAGCTCCATCCCTGCACTCCAGGCACTGGGGGGCCCCGCAGCAGCGGGAGGAGCTGGGCGTCGCCCCCACCCCCCTGGGGCTGCAGGAGACCATCGCCGAGTCCTTGCATATCGCCCGGCCTCTGCTGCACTGTATCCTTAGCCCAGGCCCGGGTTGCGATAGACGGGGGCAGGCAGGGGGGGCCGTGTGCCGGAGACATCCTTAACGCCGTGGCCGGCAGTGCTCAGCCTGGGCCTCTGGGGTCAGCGGTCGTGGACACCCTGGCTCCTGTCCGGTGTCGTGGATGTGACCAGGTGAGCCGGGCCTGCCTGGGGGCCCCATTCCCTCTGTCCGGCTTTGTGCTGCAGGCCCGGCCTCACGCGGGCAGGCAGGGTCGCTGCCTCTGCTGTCGCTGGCCCGAACCTTGTCCCCTCCCCCAGCCTGAGCCTCCTGAGCGACAGGAAGGGCCTGACCCGCCGGGAGCGGCTGGAGCTGCGGCGCCGGACCGTCCTGCTGCTCTACTACCTGCTGCGCTCCCCGTTCTATGACCGCTTCTCCGAGTAAGGACTGGCTCCTGGCTCGCAGGGCGCCCCGTCCGCGGGGCAGGGCGGGGGAAGCAGACCGGCTCCCCAGGCTTGCTCACGCCTGCCTTTCCTCCCTCCTTCCCCCATCTGGGTTCACGGAGCACTTGCCTGGGAGGCCTTAGTGCTGCCTGGGTGTGCTCACTCCTGATTTCTTGGGGCCATCTGCCCAGTGTGCTGCTTAAGCTGCTGTTGGCAGGTGAGGGCAGGGCCCCAGGGACCGTGGGCATGAACTTTGCCCATCCTCAGCTTGCTCGTCCACTTTCCTAAACAGTTGGGTTATTCCCCACTGCTCACAGGAGACACTGAAGTTCAGAGGCTGGGCGGCTGAAATGAAGCCACCCAGCCAGCCAGTTCCCGCACCCGTGCTCTCTCCTGGGTGTCCCTGCCTTGCCCAGCCCTCCCTCCATACCCTGAGAGGGTCCAGAGCTCCTAGCCACAGAGAGGCCTGCTGGGCGTGAGTCAGGGGTGAGCCGGGGCCAAGTCTCCCAAAGAGATCACCTGAGGTCAGACCGAGATTTGAGGAGGGGTCCCTATACTGCGACTGGGGCTGTGAGACAGGCTGGAGGCTCCCGAAACCCACTCTGTCCAGGTCATAACAAGAACACTGCTTAAAGGCTGGAGTGATCGTTGGAATCATACTTAACATTCTGTACATACAACTTCTGTTTATTTTCTGAGTTGGTAGAAAGTAAGCTTAGGTCAGATTTAATAACACCTCAGTGAAAATAAGTTTCTATTTTCAGATCAGTTTGAAAGCTCATAAGGTTCTAAAGCCAAATCCTTTTCCACACTCCAGAGAAAATGCTCTGGAGACTTTGGTGGATCGTGACCTCTGCCCACAGATGGCTTGCACTCTACGGAGGAAGCATTGTAGCCCCAGTATCACTCTGAATTGAGGATTACCTAATTGCAGAGGTGGCTTCCCAGGCTGCAGGCCTCCAGTCTGGCCTGTCTTCCTGCCAACCTGACCAGCCCAGCACCCTTAGAGCAGTGGCCCAGACTGAGGAGGGCCCAGAGCCTGTCCCCCAGAGGACCTCTGGGATGTAGTCTGGGGAGAGAGAAGTTTCCTTCCCCTTTTTATTGTCAGACAGTATAGTCTCTGGCTCTGGGCTGCCTCCCAGCTGTGGGCTAAGCTGTGGCCCTCCCAGGCGTGTGGCTGGGGACGGCTGGACCCAAGCCTTCTGTCCCCCAGGGTGTCCTTGATGCACGTGGTGGCCTTCTGGCTTCTGGATTCACTGCCTTTATTCAGGTGGTCGGCAGAGGTTTTACACGCCTGGGTTTGCAGGAACCCAGGCCCCTACTCAGGCTACTCCTTTGTTGCAGGGCCAAGATCCTCTTTCTACTCCAGCTCCTGGCAGACCACGTCCCAGGCATTGGTCTGGTCACAAGTAAGCGTGGGGTGAGGGTGTGATAATTACCATCACAGAGCTTTTGTGTGGCCCGGCTCACTGTACCTCCTTGTAATCTGACTCTTGGCACAGTTGGGAGGGAGCGCAGAGGTCAGGTTGGGTGGGTGACAGCTCCTTCAATGACATGAGACCAGCTTTGCTGGCCGGGGACTATACGGAGGAATGAAGCCTGCTGGCCATTTGGAGAGGCACCCTCAGCAGAGAGGCCCTGGGCCAGGGTTGTCCACAGGGATAGCGGGACAGCTGTGTGACTTCTGTGAGCTTGAAACTCTTCATCTGTAAACACGGCCAGAGATGGCTCTGATGCTGGCAGGGAAGGTGAGGGAGGCGGGGGCTCTGGCCAGGCAGACAGGAGCCGCAGGAAGGCCCTGGGTAGAGCCAGATTGGAGTCTGGCCCTCAGCCCTGAACTTGCTCCCCTCTTTGTCATTGCAGGGCCGCTCATGGATTACTTGCCCAACTGGCAGAAAATTTATTTCTACAGTTGGGGCTGACAGACATTCCACAAGTGGGGTGTGGGGAGGGACAGGGGGTGCCTCAGCTCTTCAAGTTCCCTGGGCCACTTTGCCCTAATAAAACTGACTCTGGCAGCGTCCACGCCTGTGACTGCTCCATGCCCCCAACTGCTCCATGCCCCCCACCTGGGGCGCCCAGCTCCCGCACTCTGGCTGGGCTCTGCACACAGCCCTGGTTTCCACTAGAGCGCCCTTAATTCCCTCTCGACTCGGCATCCTGAGGGGAAGGAAGCACACGCCACACCTCATCACTGGCCGGGATGCCCCTGCTAGGACCGGGACACGGGCTCTCCAGCCTGGAAAGCTGGAGCCCCCCCTCACGAGCACGGGAGGCTGTTTGCCATGGCAGCTGCGAGAGTAAATGCTGCTTCTCTCTTGGTCCCTGTTGACGGCCAGCAAGGCTGAACCCAGACAGTGGATGACAGCTGCCCCTGTGTCTTCCAGCCCACGCCCTGCCGGGGCCTGATGCCTGGCAGCCGCTCCGTGATGGAGCATGGTGCTGGTGGGCCTGCCTCAGTGCAGAGGGGCACCTCAAGCCCTGACCCCTGCTCGAGAGCAGAAGGCCTTTCTCTTGTGGGAAAGGGACCTCAGCCCCCAGCCAGCACTGCGGCCGGCCCTGGGTAGTGGTAAGGTTGGCAGGGCTGGGAGCCGCCGCGTGCGGGTTCACGGGGCACGAGCCAGCGCCTCCCCATGGTCTTCCTGGAGGTATTGTGCAGGGATTTGGGCATGGTGGCTGCTGTCTTTCCGCCCGGTCTTCCCCTTCCCTCAGCCTCTGCTGCCTTTGTGCTATGAGCAGACCGTATGCTCCTGCCGGAGCTTCCAGCCGGTCGAGCCGCTTGGGTTCTGGGAGGGCTCCATCTGCCCTGTGTCAGCTGTGCCTGTGCTGCCCCCAGACACCCTGGGACGGGCCGGCTGTCCCTGACTGCTTTCCCTGAGTGCCTCTGAGAAGCCCCGTCCTGGTCCCGGGCCGGGGTGAAGGCGCTGGGTGGTCACCACTTGAGACCTGCGGCCTTGGCTGAGCATGGTAGTGTGCTCTGAGGCTCATGCTGTGCGTGGAAGCGAGTCAGACCCAGCTTGCTGCCCTCATTCTCGACAGTGGAGGGGGACGGGTGTGTGGATGCCTCCGTGCGCCGAGTTGTTGCGGTCAGTGGAAAGTGTGCACAGACCATGGTCAGACTGCCTGCCCGCCCCAGCTGGAGGGCGCCCTGGTCAGGGAGCCCTCTGCTCAAGACGGCTTCTAAACTGCTGAGACTTCATCTGTTTTCAGCAGGCAGACGGGAGGTGGAGGCTGTGTGTGCAAAAACACAGCACAAGTAGTTGTTGCAGTGGCGTGACGGCCCTGCCGGGGTGAGAGGGCACCCGTGCGGACGCAGCGGCTCAAGGGGCGGACAAGGCGAATCCACCAGGCCATCGCGTCCCAGGCAAGCAGTGTCTCGGGTGGTGGGGAGGGGCCTGTTTGAAACTGCATCTCAGTGCTGCGGAGGGGGCCTGTGGGCACAGGATAGGGAAGGTGGAGGCCTGCAACCATGGGTGGGGCCAAGCTAAGGCGGTGGCAGGAGGGGTGGGGGGCGACCCAGCCGGACCTCGGGGACTGGCTGCGGATACAAAGGAGGAGGGTGGCGTCTAGTCTAGGAGGCAAGGAAATGAAGGGTTTGGTTAAGAGGAGCCAGAGCGTCTGAACTTGTGGTTCCTGGTGGCGGGGAGGGTGGACAGAGGATGCTAAGGCGGGGCTCGTGGGAGCCAGTTGTGTCCAGGGAGGGAGCCGGGTCCACCCTGAGTTAACACGGGGCTGGGCAGGAAGCAGAGGGCCACACGGCCTCGCCCCACAGGCCTGTGAATAGACTCAGTCTCTGGCTTCATCAAGGATCCACTGAGCACCCAGCAGGCGTCCAGGACTGGACATCCTGTAGTCCCTGCCCTTGGGAGGCTTAGACTCGAGAGGCCCAGGTCCCAGGTTTTGCCACCTGTGCTGAAGTCCATGTCAGCCTCGGAGGTGGGCCTGCAGCCATGCTAAGCTGTGGAGGGCAGCCTGGGGGAGTGCCCTCAGCATGGGCTCTGTCCGGTGGGGCCTGGGTGGGCCAGGGCCCCGGGACCCGCTCAGGGCCCTCCAGCTGCAGGACCTTCCTGGGGCAAGTCAGGGTGGGGTGGGGGTGGGAGAGGGAGGCTGGGCGAGGAGCAGTGGAAATGCCAGGGCTCCGGGAGGTGGCTGTGACCTCTGCACAGGGCCTCCTGGGTGCCCGGCCCTGGGCAGGTTGTGTAGGTACCTTACCTCAGTGGTGAGGAAGCCCAGGCCCGCAGAGGGAGGTAACGTTTCTGCCTGGCAAGAGGCGAGGTGGGGATCTGAGCTGAGCTATCTGTGTCCTTAGCGGAGAGTCTAGAGTAAGATGGGCTCAGCACCTGGTGGCCCACAGCCTGAGCACAACCAGCCCACAGGCCTCGGCAGGGAGCTTCCCAGCCGGCTGGAGCCGCTGACAGGGAGCCATGGAGCGGGGGCCTTTGTGAGGCGGCCGGGCGTTGGCAGCAGGTTCCGTCCTCTGGCCTGCCGGGGGAGGGGCAGGCAGAAGCCGGGATCAGGGACTGTGTGGAGGATGGTTCTCGCCATGCTGGGGGCTCTGCACCCCAGGGCCGGCCTGAGCCTCTTCGTCCTGTACCTTGTCCTGGCAGCCGCACTCCTCCGCCCCCAGCCGCTGAGGTAACTCCTGAGGAGGGCCGGCCCCTCCCCGGTGTCAGGACCCCCACCCTCAGATGTTGCTCCCGTTCTGGGAGGTGGTGGCTGCCCCCCGGCCAGCGCTGAGCACCCCAACTTTTCCCGCAGCCCTCAGCAAGCTGTTTCTGAGGAATTTTCGGCCCCCCTGGAACTCTCGGCACCGCTCTCTGGCCTGGTGGACGGTAGGCTCTCCCTTTCCTCTCCCTACCCTGATTCCCTGATGGGGGAACCGTGCCCTNTGGCTGCCCCCCGGCCAGCGCTGAGCACCCCAACTTTTCCCGCAGCCCTCAGCAAGCTGTTTCTGAGGAATTTTCGGCCCCCCTGGAACTCTCGGCACCGCTCTCTGGCCTGGTGGACGGTAGGCTCTCCCTTTCCTCTCCCTACCCTGATTCCCTGATGGGGGAACCGTGCCCTGGGAGCGGGCACCCCGCCAGCCTTGGGGCCTTCTCACCCCACACAGCCTGTGTGTGGGGAAGACTCCACTCACCCCCTCTTCTCTCTCTAGACTACGGGGTCCGACCGAAACACCCGTGGCCTCGGGGGCCCCGACCTCTGCTCTCCCGGGCCCAGCAGCGCAAGCGAGATGGGCCCGACATGGCCGAGTACTACTATGACTCACGCCTGTGATGGGAGCCCCTTATAAAACCATTCTGTGCAGCAAAGCCTTGGGCTTTCCTGGCATGGGGATGAGCCGCGCGAGGTTGGCGGTTGGGGGTGGGAGATCCAAGCAGATGACACCCAGTGCGGTCCCGACAGGAAATGGCACTTTAATAGTTGAGGCCAGGGTCACAGGACCTACTAGAATGGGGCTACAGCTGAAGCAGCCAAGAGGCCCGGCTGGCCCGGGGCCGGGGCGGAGCCTCCTTTTCCTGCCAAGGTGGAGCCCCCGTTGCTGTCATGCTCTCCGCTCCCCATGGGGACCCCCACGCCTGCCAGGGGGTCAGGGCACTGGTGGGGCTGCGGTGGGGGCTGTCGGTCCAGAGGCCACACCGGTGACAGAGCTGGGAACGGGGGCAGCACCCTCCACCTGTGGCCTTTCTGACCACAGAGTCCTCGGGAGGGGCTGGGCTCAAGCTCAGGGCCCCATGGCTCAGGATTGGGAGTTGGGGGCAGGGCTGGGGTGGGCACTTGNTGACAGAGCTGGGAACAGGGGCAGCACCCTCCACCTGTGGCCTTTCTGACCACAGAGTCCTCGGGAGGGGCTGGGCTCAAGCTCAGGGCCCCATGGCTCAGGATTGGGAGTTGGGGGCAGGGCTGGGGTGGGCACTTGCAGGTGGCATGGGCTTTGTCAAGGCAGGGGCCGCCGGCCAGAGGCCCCAGAGGCCCTGGTAGGGGGGAAGTGAGGGAGGCCCAAGGTGAGACAGAGCCCTCTGCTCCTAGGAGGGCACCCCGTCCTGGCTGGAGGCTTCATCCTCCCCCCAGCCCCGCACCCTCCCAACCCCCGGGCAGCCCACACCATCCTCCACAGATGAGTCTAACCCCATATATTACAATAGACTGCATTCACCTCTCCCGGTAACCCCTGCCCTCCCCCACCCTGGCCAGCGGCCCGCTGCTCCCCCTCCTCTGGCGGTGGCAGGTGCCCCCCCTCGAGCAGTGCCACGTCCTGTCGGCAGCCCGCTGTCCTGGCCCTGGCCCGGGGATGCGAGGGCGGGCTAGTGCCACCGCTACTCCAGGTAGATGTCTTCTGTGGGGCAGGTGTACTCCACAAACTGCTTGTAGAACTGCTGGAATGCTCTCCTAGGAGGCAGGCAGACACCCAGGCGTCACCGGGGAGGGGCAGGATGGATCTCCACCTGGGATTTCCACCCTGGAGCGTCGGGGTCCCCCTTCCGGGCTCTGTTTCCCACGCCCACCACGGTCAGAGCTGCTCAGCTCTGTTCTCTACACATGGTGTTTCCTGAATAAGATTGCAACTGAAGAAAGGGCCCAGCGACTATATAGTTCGGACTGCAGGACCGCCCAGCCCTCCCTCCATGAGCCAAGGAGCTGTGCAGAGGCGCTAGGAGAACTGGGGATGTTGCCGAGCCTGAGGAGTGTGCTGGGGCCCTCAGGCCAGGGCTGGGAGCTCAGCAGGACGCACACACTCACCCCACAGATTCTGCCAGCGCTTTGGTGGATTCTTCAGACACAAAGACATGGCAGGCAAACCGGTGGTCAGCAGGGTGCTTGGTGATGAACCCAAAGTACCTGCAGAGGGGGAGCAGTCCGTCTGGGTGGGACGGGGGCTCAGGCCCCTGGGGCGCACGCCAGGCCCGGGGCTGGACCGCAAGCACCCTGAGCCGGCACGCCCGCCTCCGCCCCTTTCCCCTCTGGTCTTACTTGTTGTTCTTTGGATGATATCCACAGAAAGAGATNCAGAGGGGGAGCAGTCCGTCTGGGTGGGACGGGGGCTCAGGCCCCTGGGGCGCACGCCAGGCCCGGGGCTGGACCGCAAGCACCCTGAGCCGGCACGCCCGCCTCCGCCCCTTTCCCCTCTGGTCTTACTTGTTGTTCTTTGGATGATATCCACAGAAAGAGATGTTTTTTAACTGGAAAAAGTGGCTACATTTATTCCCCTACAGGAGGGAGAAGAGAAGAGGGTGGTCGTCAGCCCACAGGGGCACAGGTTGGGAGTCTGGCGGGAGAGCGGGGGGGCCCCGGGCTGTCACCTTGGCCTCCTGGGAGTCATCAGCCTTGACTCCGATCTTCACGCCCCGCACGCTGATCTCTAGGACGCAGCTGGAGGGCGGGTTAAAGTGCACGGTGAGCCGGCGAGTGGTGGCTATCTGTGGGTGCAGGACGGGACGTCAGGCTGGCACCCCTCTCCCCAGAAGAGGATGGAGGACCGGGCCGGGGGTGGGCGTCCTCCCCAGCGGAGCAGTTACCTTTTGCATAGCAGCACAGAGGACATCATTGCCCTTGTGATAGGGGACCTGGACTGAGCCCAGGAACTTCACCCGGAACTGGTCCACCCAGTCACTGTTTTTGGTCAGGGCTGGAAAGCAAGTGTGGAATGAGCAGCAGGCAGACCCACGGAGGGTCACCACCCCCGCCCCTGGGGTTGACCCTGCTGGGCTGGGCCTCACTTTTCTCTATTGTGAGATCAAGTCACTGCTGCGGGGCCCCCTCCCTGGGAGGCTGAGATCTGGAGCACCAGTCCACCCAGGAGCAGTGGGGGCCGGACTGATGTGGGGGCCCCAGGGCGCGGGAGGGAACACTACCTGCCATGTGTTCGGGCTCCTTGGTGACCTCAATGGCATAGTAGGCAGGGAAGANTCACTGCTGCGGGGCCCCCTCCCTGGGAGGCTGAGATCTGGAGCACCAGTCCACCCAGGAGCAGTGGGGGCCGGACTGATGTGGGGGCCCCAGGGCGCGGGAGGGAACACTACCTGCCATGTGTTCGGGCTCCTTGGTGACCTCAATGGCATAGTAGGCAGGGAAGATGCCCCTGGCTCCCGTGCGCATGTTGTAGGCCTCGTACCAGTAGTCCTCAGCCTGCAGCTCCACCAGCAGAGGGTCGTCCACCTCCAGCTCGAGCTCGTCTTCATGTCGAGGCACAAACCTGTCGCCAGTGAGGGCCGTGAGGAATTCACTGCCTGGGTCCCTTCAAACCAGACATGTTTCCCCACCTGGCTCTGGGGTCGGGGAGCTATGTCAAAATTACTAGTTCAATAAACATTTGTACAGCATCCCATGTGCCCATGACTCCTAGGGCCGGGAGGAGAGGCCCGAGGTGAATCAGACATGCATCTGCCACAGAGGAAATCACAGGCAAGGGAGCAAGGCCTCAGGTCAACTGTGAGAGGTCATGGCGGTAATAGTGTTAGTCGCTCAGTCGTGTCCGACTCTGCAACTCCACAGACTGTAGGCGCCAGGCTTCTCTGTCCATGGGATTCTCCAGGCAAGAATACTGGAGTGGATTGCCATGCCCTTCTCCAGAGGATCTTCCTGACCCAGGGATCGGACCTGGGTCTTTGGCATTGCAGGCAAATTCACTACCGTCTGAGCTACAGTGAAGTTCTAAGTGAGGGGTCATGGGTAGGGACTATTTCCACGTTGGNATTCTCCAGGCAAGAATACTGGAGTGGATTGCCATGCCCTTCTCCAGAGGATCTTCCTGACCCAGGGATCGGACCTGGGTCTTTGGCATTGCAGGCAAATTCACTACCGTCTGAGCTACAGTGAAGTTCTAAGTGAGGGGTCATGGGTAGGGACTATTTCCACGTTGGGGAGGGTGAGGGGCTGGTGGGTTTTAATGTGTGGTCAGGGGTGTCTGCTGGGCACCCTCTTGGGCTCTGGCAGCAAACACATCACTCTGAGACCGTCCACTCTGTGTCCGAGCTCCATGTTCCTAGAGGGTGGACACTGTCCTCCTGGGGCTGAGTGCAGGGGCTGCGTTTAGGCCATGTGGTGATGGTGGAGGCCGAGAGGGTGTGGCCAGCTCCTGCCTGCCCAGCAGGGCCCTCAGCTCTCACCTGAATATGGCCCGGTGGGTTTGCTCCTGCTCTTCCCCGTTGATGACGCAAGAGAAGAGCCCAAAGGACTCCGCACCTGTAAGTGACGGGGGACAAGCTGGGAGAGGATGGTCCCAGCCCCCGGCTCAGCCCTAATGCCCTGACCAGGTGGATCTGGGGCCGCCTCCGGGACACCTCCCCCAGGTCCCCCCGCAGCTCCCTGCTGCCCACTCACTGGAGGAGCGAGAGCGGCCGCTCATGAAGACATTCAGGAACTTCTTGGAGAAGTGGACGTCGGGTTCGTCTGGCGTGGAGTCCTCGGAGAGGCAGGTGGGTGGCCGCGGCCGGGGGGCCTCCTCGTACTCCTCCCCGATGGCCGACTCATAGGGGGAAGAGGCAGAGGCGCAATTGTCGTAGACGGTGGCCGAGTCGCTCTCATCGCTGTAGTCGCCAAAGCACGGCCGCAGGCTCACCAGCTCCAGCTGTGCGTGCTCGTCCACCACCAGCGTATACTTGACCGAGTCGTAGGAAAGGGCGCTGGTGTCCGAGCTCAGCGAGGCCCGCGGAGGCGGCGGCGGCTCCCCCAGGCTCCCGCGCCATCCTCCTGCGGGTGGCTCGGCCCGCTCCGGGGACGACAAGCAGTCGAAGCCCTCGTCCTCCTCGCTGATAGAGGGGTGTGGCCGCCCGGCACTGGCGGGGTAGGCGGCGGGGTCAGGGTCGGAGCTGACCGACATCCGGCTCTCCGCGGGCGGCAGGAAGGCGGAGGTGGGCTCCGCAGGGTCCGGGGGCCTCTGCACGGGCGTCAGGTAGATCTCCTCGGTGGCCTCCAGCCGCACGTCCGCCTGGTAGTGGATGCGGTCTCGGTGCGAGTGGCTCCGGCCACCCGCGGGGGCGGCAGGGGGCCCACCCGGAGGCGCCATCTGGGTGGCGGCGCTTCGGCGGCAGGGGCTGTCCGTGGAGGTGCCTCGATCCTTGGTGGGCGCGGGGCTGCTGGGGGGCGCCAGCTCATCGCTCAAGCAGACGTGCTCATGCGGAGGCGTCTGCTCCCCTGGAGAGCAGGCGGGGCGGGGCTAAAGGCGGCGCCCTCACCCGGCCCTTGGGCCACCGGGACACAGACCCCAAGACACGGTGGGGCCTCCCCACGGGGCGTGCGGCAGGCTCCAGGGCCACCGCTGACCACGGCTGGGGTTCAGGCAAGGGAAAGGGTCCCCACTTACCTGTCTTCAGTGGTGAGGATGATCTCGACACCCGATCCTGCCAACTGTGCTTCTTGCCCAGAGAGTTATTATTCAGTGTGTCCTGCGCAGGGAACAAAAGGCCCTTGTGACAGAGGCGCCCAACAGTGCCCGGCACAGGGAGGCCCCGGCCCTGCCCCACGCCTCCAGGCCAGCCCTAGGCCATTTGCTGCTGCCCCTGCCCCCCTACCACTTTGCCAAGGGCCTCAGCCCTCTGGCGCAGGCAGGAGGGGCGGCAAGGCACAATCCTCCCAGGCCTGCTGACGTGGGACAGCCCACCCCCTGGGCCTGGGGAAGCTGGCTGGGCCTCGGTGAGAGGTTCTCATTGGCCTCAACGAAAGTGGCGACACCAACATTGGTGGTGAGTGGGGAGGGGAGCCAGAGCCATCCAGGGACAGAGCCAGACCCCGGGGTCTCAGACATGGAGGGTTTACAGGCAAGATGCTCACTCCCGGTCCTATTTCCCCTGGAGCCTGGGAAGCCATGGCCTAGGGAAGAGGCAGGGACGTGCTCGTAGAGCCTGAGGCAGAAGGGTCTGGCCAGCAGCTGACCTGGGGGACTGGGATGAATCATACAAACGATGCTCCAGAATGAGGCTCCCCCACCCCTCCCCACCAGGAGGGCATGAGGTAGGAATGACAGATGTAACTGTCAGAGGCCCTCCTCCCTGGGTCTCCGGGCCACACACCCCACACTCCCCGGCCCCTGGGACCCCTCTCCACAATGCCTATATACAAGGCTCCCTACAGACACCTTAAGCCCCCTCCCCTGAGGACACCCTCGCAGGCTCCCACATTCATGACTTTGGCTGCCAAAACCCACCAGAGAGGATCCTGGGAAAGGGACCAAGCCTCTCTCTGCAGCCCCTGCACCCTCCATCCACAGCCCCAGCTCCCAGAGCTGCTCCTCTGAACCTTCCCAGACTGGGCCTGAGAGACAATGGCCCATCTCCGGCTCTCCCCAGACCTCATTCAACCCTTCTTGGCATCCAGCCACCCAGCCCAGGGGCCCTAGGCCCCCAACTCAGCCCAGCAGCTGCGCCTCCCATTTCTCTTCCCCGCCTCCCAGGAATTCCCAGCTGCCCGAATTTCAAAGCAGCAACCGCCACAACTCCTCACAACTTCCCCTGACTTTTCCCACGAGGCCACCTCACGTGCCCTTTTCTCCAGGCCCTGCTTCTGCCCCACGTTCACCAGGAACCCCGACACCCTGGCAACTCCTGTTCTCTTAATCCCTTACTTCCCTCTCCAGCAGCATCTTCCCCCTGCCCCTCTCAGTCCCTACATTCCTTCCGGCTCTCATCTCGAGGCTCGAAACTCAGGCAGAGCTGCTCGGCGCGTCTCACTTAGGGCGGATTCTGCTTGCCTTCAGCGATCACCTCTCCAGGGACCTCCCCCTGGGAAAGCTAGGCCAAGCATCACCAGGCTGGAGACTTCTCTGACTCGCGCAGCCCCGCCGGCTCCGCGGCCCTAGCCGGGATCCTGAGGACACCTGCCGGAGCCCCGCCCCGCGGCGCCGCCCCCTGAGCCCCGGCCCCGCCTCACCTGAGACCGCGGCACCTGCGGGAAGAGGTTCAGCGTGGTGGGTCGCTTGGGCCGGTACGTGTCTCCGCCGCCCGGGCCCGGGCCCTGGCCCTGCCCCTGGCTCTGGCCGCGGGGCACCGTCTCCTGGCGGGGCTCGGCCTCGGGGGGCCCCGCTCCTGGCCGCCGCGCGGCGCGCTCCTCCTCCTCCTCCTCGTCGTCCTCGGCGCCGGGAGTGTCCCCCGCCGCATCGATCAGGTCCATCTGGAGCATCTCGGCCTGCAGCCTGCTCCCCCCGCCGCCGCCGCCGCCCGCGGAGAGCAGCCCGGCGCGTGGGGGCTGCGCGGCGCGGACGGAGGGGCGTCAGGGGGCCGGGCGGGGGCGGAGCCCGGGCGGCCGAGCACCGCCCCCATCTCCCCCCGCCTCACACCCGGCGCGGGCGAGCCCATTCCGCAGCCGCAAAGAGGGGGAGACAGGGAGAGCGGCAAGGAGCCCCGCGAGAGGGAGCCGTGCCCTCCTGCCCCCTCGAGGACGCGCGAGGCCGCCGCCTCCTCCGCACGTCAGTCCGCACCTTTGGCAGTTCACACCGATCCCTGCCCCCACGGTCCCCCGCTTTCCGACTCTTTGCAACCCCCCTCGTTCCCTTGGCAACGGCCGGTGACCTCACCCGAGTAGTAAACCGAGCCCAGAGTGAGGTCACCGCTGTTACCATGGGGACTGGGGACGGAGGGGTCGCCGAGGAGTTCAGGGCCCCACAAGGGATGGAGACGGGGGTTAGTTTTTGAAGTGGGCAGTAAGGGAAACCCAGGAAATAGTCTCAGCCCGGAGGGCCGCAGTGCGGACAGGAGGACCCGAGCTCCGCCGGAAGAGGGACGCCGGGCCGGGAGGCGCGGGTGGCGAGCACCCGCATGAAGCAGCGGCATCCACACCCTCCTCCGTCCTCAGGCTAAGGACCCTCCAACCAGAGGTCTCTCGGCCTAACTTTGACAGTCCAGAGCTCCGTTCTAGCTCCAGGCCTGCCATTAATTTCCTGGCACCTTGGACAGATCCCCTGACTCTCCCAATTCCCTCACCAGTTAACTGCCTCCCAGCGTCCCAGAGAGGCCAGGATTTACTGGCAAGAAAACGTGATAGCCCCCTGGAGCTTGGCTAAGGCCCCACAGGGTAAACCCCGAGCTAGTACTGTCTCAGGCTCTGCTTGTACAAGTCAGCCAAGAGAATGATGTGGGAGTCCCAAACCGATGAATGACCTTAAAGAAGCTGTATTCGTCCAGAATCAGTGGCCTCTGCCTCCATCCTCTCTGGCCTGGCCAGGGGGTGGGGGTACAACGTAGGTAGGGTTTGCCCCACCCCTCAGTTTCCTCTTGCCTAGAAGGACTTACGGAATTTCTGGGGGCAAAAGGAGGTCAACACAGAGGCACCCCACTCCAACTCACACTGCAGCTCTCCTTTGCTAACATTCTCCCAACTGCATGTCTACTCTGGCCGCCCACCCTCCTGGGGGCTGAGAGAAACTCTGGGTTCTGCAACCTAGCTGCACGCGTGCTTTCCATCTCTTGACCTGTGGCCCCTCTCTCCTGTTCTGAAAAGACATGAGGGATCTCTGTCTGACTGGGTCTTCCCAGATGCTGGGGACCTCCCTCCAGGCAGGATTCAGACCTTTGGCAGCTGAGAGAGCCATCTGTCCTATGGCAAAGCCACGGGGGCCCAGAGCAGCAATGCTGGATTAACCTTCCAGAGAGATCTTTAGTTCAGGGGCCAGAGGGGGTCCACTAGGCTGTGTGGTGTGTTTGGTGCCATGGTAGCCAAGGGAGTGCTCTGGCTCTCTTCTCCTGCCCCAAAGCACTGCAGATTCCACTGGACTCCACCCTATACTGCCTCAGGCCCTCTGCCAAGGAAGCTTTGGAAAGGATTTAGGGTAGTCCTGAGTCTTCCCTTAATTATAGTCCTAACTGCTACTGTCCTAGGCCTCAAGACTTCCTGCTCTCTCCCTTCTTGTGGGCAACTGAAGGATCTGTCTCCTGCCTTTGCCCCTGGCAAAATAAATAAGTACATAATAAATAAAAAATCTGAGCACTCAAGATGTGCCAAGCATGGTCCTGGATGTTTCCTGCATGTTATTTCCTTAGAGGGGAGTGCCAAGAAGACCCCAAGAGCCCCTCTAGATACGGGGAGACCCTCCCTCCTGTCCCCACCCATCCCATCCACCCAACCCTTACCCGTAAGGACAAGGTGTCTTTGCACTGCAGGCTGATGCCACACTCATCAGTGATCTCGGAGAGGTCTTCATCCTCAAACTCCTCGAGGCTGATGTCATGGGTGAGCCTGGTGGAGACAAGAAGCCAAAGTTACCACTCAGGGGACTGCTGGCGGTGGGCCGAGGACCCTGATGCCTCCCTTGTACCTCTTCCGAGGGGTAGCCCCTTGACATATCACAGCCCCTAGAGGATGGGACCTTGAGGTCTACCTGCATCAGTGCAAGGGGTACTGAACAGGCAGGGCAAGCTTGAGGCTCAGATTAAAAGGCAGGTCTCCCAGCGAGGACTGGAAGGGATGGCTCTGGGTCACCGTTGCTCTACCCGGCTGGGAGTTTCCACCCTGCCGTCAACCAGGAGGCTGTGCCTAGAAGGCCCAGCTGGTCAGAGCCTCGGCTCTGCCAAAGAAATGGCTTCCAGAGTCAAGGCATTGACTTGACTCCAGTTCACCCATGGAGGAGACAGAGCGTCAAGAAGACTCCAAGGGAGGCCAGGAGTGGGGCCTCCCTGTACACCTCCGGGACAGAACCCAGGGTGCTGGCAGAGGCCCCGCCCCACCTCAGAGGGGCGCTCCATGTCCCCAGCCCAGGAGGTCCCCCTGTCGGAAGCCCTGGGAGCAGATGAAGGGAAACCTGGTGTCAATCTAGTTCCATCCAGTTCTAGGAAAGACAGTGCCCCTATTCTGTGCTCTTGGCCTCATCAATTCCCATGCAAAATCCTCCTGCCTGGCATGTGGGCCCCGAACAGGAGGTCGCCCATGGTGGGGCTGGGATAAGCTGGAGGTGTCCTGGACTCAAGAAGACCCCACTCAAAGCATGGGAACTCTAACTGGCTGTACTAGGACCCTGTCCCCGCGAGGCCAGCCCCCACCCCAGAGTGGCAGGCTGTGCCAGCCCCTACACAGCCCCAGCCCTGGGTATCTGCCCGGTTAGGTGTGGGTGGGACAGTGGGAGAACTCGGTTAAGGAAGTTGGGGAGAATTCTGAGTCTTTTCTTCAAGAAGACCAGGAGATTGAGGGCTAGAGAATGTAGACCCACTAGTCCAAGGTCACCCAGGAGAGGTTGTGGGCTCAGCCCTAGGGGGTCCTAGAAGGCCACACCCCCTGCCTCTGGCCTCCTCCCAAACCAAACAGAGACCCGGAGCCAGGTGAAGCTGCCCCAGAGCTTCCCCCTCCCCCACGCCGGGCCCCAAACCCCTACCAGTGCTCCCACTGATCCTCCAACCAGCTGTCATTGTCTGGGCTCGAATCCATCTTCAGCACCAGCTGCATGGAGAGCCCTGCCCGGCTGGGGGGCTGCGGGGCCCCAGGGCCGCCCTCTCATGCCCAGAAGGGTGGGGGTGGGGGCCAGGGCTCGGGGCAGGGCTGGGGCCTCCGGCCTCCGCTGCCTGGGCCTGCCTTTCTGCGTCCAGCCCGCTGCAGAAGCCTGGGGAGCTCATTAAAAATAGATAGGCCGGGAGAGGAGGCAGCGGCTGGCTGCCGACCCCAGCTCTGCCCCGCCAGCCCTCAGCTGCAGGCAGCTTCCTCCCCAGCCCTTCGCAGCCGCTGCTGTCTCGGCCGCCTCCCCCGCGGGATCAGGTTACTGCAATCAATGCCGGGCTCCTCCTGCCCTTCCAATGCCCCGATCCTGTCAGGGGCTGGGGTGGCTGAGGTGGCCCCCCCTCCCTGGCCCAGACGTGGACGCAGATGGCAGAAATTTGGGCAGTTTCCCCCCAAGAGCCAGCCCCGGATCTGCTTTTAAAGGGCCAGCAGCACAATTAGGGCTCCTGGTGGTGAGATGGGGGTGGGGGTGGGGGCTGTGCTTCCAAAATTCTCCACAAAGGGATGCTCAGCCCCCGCAGCTCATCAGGCAGGTTTCTGTGGGCTCACAGACAGCGCTGCCTGGTGTGAGTCTGGGTTGCTTCTGTTACCCACCTAGGTGCAGACAGAACCAGGCCCCCTTCCCCAGGGCTCTGTCCTCCCATCCAGGAAGTGCCTGGAGGCAAAGGAGGCTCCAAGGCCAGGGCTAAGGGCAGGTCATGTGTGGATCTCCCTGGGCAGGGCGGAAGGGCAGCCTGGGGGCCCAAGAGACTCCTGGCACCGCGGGGTGGCAGCAGTAGAAGCTGGAAGACCCCTGGAGGAGCGGCATGGAGGCATTCTGACGGCAGAGGAAGCAGAAGACAATGTGCTCTCGAAGGCCTCTTCCGACCTGGAGAGCAAGGGTGGTAGGTTCCTCAGGCTGGGGCAGGGCGTGGAGGTAGGGGCAGGCTGGGGAGGAAGTCAGGGCAGCCTTGCCCAGTCTGGCGCAGGGTGGCATCTCTGATCCTGGGCTGAGAACCCATCTGCAGTGGGGAACACACACTGGCAGCCTGGCCCATCA
Organism: Neotragus moschatus; assembly: GCA_006410615.1. Classification (NCBI taxonomy): domain Eukaryota; kingdom Metazoa; phylum Chordata; class Mammalia; order Artiodactyla; family Bovidae; genus Neotragus; species Neotragus moschatus. The sequence continues at coordinate 1,587,100 of SJYA01002088.1, forward strand.
CGGAGAAGGCACCCCTGGGACTCAGCTGGCACCAGGCAGCGGCAGGACTGTTGGGTGACTAACCCAGATGTGCCTTCAGACGACCCTTGGGGGCCTGGGACCCCCACACACGTCTGCACGTTCTTGTCCTCACTGCCCAGCCTGGCCTAGCTCCTGCCTCTGCAGTCCCAGGCCTCCGCCCTGGCCTGTCTGCCTCAGTTTCCCCATGCCTGCACATCGCTCCCCCTGCACCCACCACGATGAAGCAGATGGAGCACCACCCTTTGCACGCAACTCCTCTTGCCGACTCTGTGAAGGTCTATCTCTTGCATTTGCCTCCCAAGCATCTAACCCAGCACTTGGATGAAGCACGGGACAGGCTTTCACCTGTGCCTGCTGGGAGAAGGTTCGGTTAAGCCCCCTCCTCCAGGAAGCCCTCCGGGTCCCCGGTGTCAGCGCCTCACAGCCCTCCAGGCAGCGCTCGCTGGTCCCTGTCATGCCTCCTGTTTGTGGCTGGTGTCACCCTGTGCGTGGAGGGAAGGCAGTGTGAAGGAGTAGAGGGAAAGAGGCCTGCCATCAGGCATCCTTCACGTCCTCTCAGGGGGCGCCACCGTAGATGCAGTTCACGCCTCACCCCCACCCTGCACCCAGCAGGTGAAGAATAATGGTCACCGCCGCCCCCTCCCCCCCAGCAAAGTCTGGAGGGCAGAGCTGGTGAGGTCATCTTGCATACACTAGGCACTCAGTATGTGTCTGCTGATGGCTGTCCAGGACAGCCTCAGCCTCCACGGCTCCTCTCAGACCAGAGCGTTCGCAGCAGACCTGCAGGGTCTGGCTTGGACCTGGGCCGGGGCTTCTCAGCTCACTTCTCATTTCTCATCACACACGCAATCTCAGCATCACCTGATATTCTTGCTTCCTGGGAGGCAGGTCTGGGGGCCAGGCAGGGACAGCTGTCTCAGCCTCTACACATGAGCAGTGTGGGTCACCGAGGGCAGTGGTGGACAGAGCCCTAGGCTGGGGCTCAACAGCCTGCACTTGACCCCTGGCTCTGGTGGGGCAGGTTCACGGAGCTCCTCAATCTTACTTTTTATTCCTACGCCAGGTAAGATGGTGGAATGGCCTCCATACCAGGCTCAGACGCAGGAGGCCTGAGATCAAATCCTGACTCCTTCCCTTAGGAGGATCAGCCACCCTGTCGCCCGAGTGGCTGCCATGCTTTGGCCACCAACCTTCTTTATGCTCTGTGTCTCCCTTCATCCTCACTCCAGCCTTGGAAGATGGTTTTACTCTGCCCATTTTACACATGAGGAACACTAAGGCTCAGACAGAAGATGCCATAGGTCTGCAGCTTCCCCATATGTAAGATGAGGCCCTTCCTATCTGGGTGCTGGTAAACTTAACTGAGTGGAGTGTGTGTGTAAATTACAGGGTGCTGTGAGGAGGTCCCAACCAAGGATCAGGGGCTGGACTAATCCTGGAGTCGACTTTGCAAATCACACGCACCTCCCGCAACACCCACTTCTGCCCACCCCTCTGCCGCCCTATTCCCTGCCCTTCCCTCCTGCTTCTCCAGGCACCAGGAGTTCTGGGTCTCTCACCTGAAGCCCCAGGAGGCCCTTTGTGGAGGGAAAGCCATACAGACCCTTAGTCCCTCCAAGTTCAAGGAGAGCAGCTCCTTGAGGAGGAAGGAGAAGATGGAGGGGAGGGGCAGTGGGAGCAGGAAGGAGGAAGGTCCCCTCCTGGACCCACTGGCCCACCTTCCCCATGGAAACCGGCCCTGGAGCACCAGAAGACAGCTCAGGCTGAACCACACGACCCGCCGCAGGTCAAGCCCCCGGCTTTGCCTCTAGATCTGGGAACCCCAGCCCTTCGGAGGCAGCTGACTTGCTTGCCCGTTGGGGTGAGACGGGTCACGAGTCTCGCCCACACTAACATCTGGTGACTCTATGGCAAGGGTTTGGTTTCTCGAGACCCCCCCCCCCCGCCCCGACCTTTGGCATCAATCTTTATCACCCAGGCCCCCTCTTCCGAGTTAACTTTATCGCCTCCCTCCCACTCTGGCGCCCCAGTCCTCCCCTCTGGCTCCTCACTGTCCTCTGAACGTGCCACCCTCAGGCTCCCCCTGCCTGAGCCGAGCTCCCCTAAATGGACAGAGGAGCCTCTTGTGTTTCAGTGTTTACGTCATGGCCTTTCCCCTGCCATGTGCCGTCAGTCACATCTGCGTTCCACCAACAGCAGCTCTTTCTAAGCTGCTGTTTCCAACCGGGAGGAGGCGGAGTTAGCAGTGCCTGCCAAGCAAGGGTTAAATGGTAAAGTGCTGAGGCTTCAAGCTGAGCAATGCCAAACCTAGCCAGGCATCTGGCTGCCCAGAGGCTCTTTCTGTCTTCCTGTTCCTGGCTCCTGGGGAGGGAGGTCAGGGTGCCAGCTGACTGACCGTGAGTCCCAGCCACGATGTCTCACGGGGCCCCGCTGTGATGGGGTCAGCTGTGGTCCAGGGGTCCTGCCCTCTGTTTCTCTGCTGCCCTCTGAGTGCTGAGCATGGCTGCCCAGGGGGTTCTCAAACCCAAGCCTGGGCTGCCCTACTCCGAGCAGCTTCCCCACCTCCCTTGGGCTCCCCTACAGGCCATTCTCCGAGGGGTCACCAAAACCAACACGCGAAATGCAAGTCTGGCTCTATCACCCATTCCCAGCTCAGAAGCCTAACAGCTTCCCCCATCCTTAGGGGAAGGGGCCCAAATTCTCACCTGTGGATCCTGCCCCCGCCTCCCACTCTCCCAACTCTTAGGCCCCTGCCCCACTGGCTCCCTGATTGGGCTGAGGAGCCCCGCTGTGGCCTAGGTCCCCCTTGCAGGTGTCCTGGGGCGGGGAGTCACTGGAATTTTCCCTGTGGGCTCTGTGACCAGAGGCAGGCTCCCGAGAGGCAACTGGCCCGTGAGGGCGGCATCACGAGGCGGCCTGACCTGACAGGTACTTAGGACTGCTGTTGAATGAATGAAACGCTGACGTCCCCAGGTCCTTCTAGACTTCCCCTTTGGAAATCTCGAAGCCAGCTCCCTCTTCAGCCCGACTTCTTGTGTGCCCAGAGCCCCGCCTGCATGTCTGGGATAGGAGTGGGGGCCTCTGGGAAGATGGCGCTGGCTGAGATGGCAGAGCGGGGGCGCCAGGCCCAGCCTCACCCTCAGAGCCCCCTCCCCACCCCACCCCCAGCTCTGGGGCCCCAGGGCCAGGCTGGGCTCTCCCCTCTGCTCTGGAGTTCCTTTCTCAACCGTGTCCACGCTGGGCTCATCGTCACTGAAAACTGAATCCAACCCAAGAAACCAGTCCCACAGCAACACCCCTACTTGGGGTTGTGCTCAGCCCGACTCTTTTGCAGCCCCGTGGGCTGTAGCCCACCAGGCTCCTCTGTTCATGGGATTCTCCAAGCAGGAATATTGGAGGGGGTAGCCATTTCCTCCTCCAGGGGACCTTCCCAACCCAGGGGCTGAACCCAGGTCTCCTGCACTGCAGGTGGATTCTTTACCAGCTGAGCCACCAGGGAAGCCCAGCTGCACTGGCAGGCAGGCTCTTTACCACTAGGGCCAGCTGGGAAGTCCCTACTTGGGGTTAGCAAGCATCTAATCTGTTTAAATACTTTGGTGCTGATATGGAGCAAGAACTCTGGGATCTGGTGACTCGACTTTTGGGAAACTATCCTATGGAACCATCCTAACCTTGGCAGAACCTTTCTGCACAAGGCTGTGTATCCTCCTGATGGAGACCGCCGCGGAGCCTGGCACGCGGGGACTTCCAGCGGATGGAGCATTGCTCACTCTTCGGGATGAACGTTATAAAGTCTGTGCATTAATGTTGAAAATGGGAGCTAAAAGAATAAGCAGAAGACAGAGCGTGTCACCTTATGGCTCCACGTGATGACTCGCATACAGGAAGAGACCCTGACACAAATACAGCCGTGGGACGTGGTGGGATCTGGGGGGCATCTTCTCCGCAAGTCCGCTCTGGGTCACACCCCTGAGCCCCCGCCCCTCGTAGAGCCGGGTTTCCTGGGGTAACGCTGACTCTCGCCCCCGCTCTGCTCTGCACGTGAAGCCCAGGACCCGTATACTGCAGGCACTAAATAAATGCTTGTTAGAAGCAGCGCTGGTGGGCCCAGGCTCTGGGCCCTGCCCGTGTCTCTGGTGCCAGGTAAGGCCAGGCCCACGGTGGACGTGCCTAGAGATTTCTTGGATGAATCCAAGAGCAGGGCCAGCTGCAGAGACGGCGCACTGGACGCACAAGAGCCCCTGGAGGGGGAGTGGGACCCGGGGCCCAACCTGTGGGTCCCCCTGGGGCCCCAGGGATCCAGAGGCCAACTTACGGTTCTGACACCCNGGTGGACGTGCCTAGAGATTTCTTGGATGAATCCAAGAGCAGGGCCAGCTGCAGAGACGGCGCACTGGACGCACAAGAGCCCCTGGAGGGGGAGTGGGACCCGGGGCCCAACCTGTGGGTCCCCCTGGGGCCCCAGGGATCCAGAGGCCAACTTACGGTTCTGACACCCAATCACTGGGTTGAAATGCTGCCTTGGCCACAGCTGGCTGTGTGAGCAGAGTCTGCGTTCTGCCTCATCGCAGCCATCTGGGGGCTCTGCCCAGGGCGGGGATGGGGTGGCCCCAACAGCAGCAGCTTTTCACTGCCCCCCAGATGTGGCAGGTCCCCAGCCTCTCCCTTCACTCTGTCCCCTGGGTATGACGTTCCTCCTGAGGCTTCAGGCCATCGCTCGCTCTAGGAGCAGAGACTCCCAGGGTCTGTGGCCCCAGCCCCATCTTCTCCTTTGAGCTTCAGACCCCACACCAACTGCCTGCTTGAACCCTCTAACTGGGTCTCCCCTTGAACAGCAACCTCAGGCTCAGCTTCAAGATACATCATCACCCCACTTGTCATCACCCCACTTGCCAAGCCTCTCATCTCCCACAGGGCACCCCCTTCCTGGGACCAGCCTCATCTCAGGCGCCTCTCTCCCCTCCCTCGGCTCCCTCCCAAGTGGGCTAATCTACCTTCCAAATGTCCCTCCCTTGAGCACAGTCCACCCTCACATGACCGCCGGTCTCCCAGTGGCCTCCCTGCCTCCCTGTCCACTCCTGATCAGAAGCCCGAGGCACCATCTGATCCTGTCCTTCCCGAGACCTCTGTGGGCTCCCCTGCTTGTGGGGGGGCAGGCCAGGGTCCCCACAGGGCCTCTGCATCCCTGCATGCCCGCTCTTCACACTTGGCTAGCCTGGGTGTCACTTGCCCCCTTCCTCTTCACCCCTCCTCTTGGGTGACCCTCACCAGCCCCCCAGGCCTGCGCTGAGCTGACCCTGCCCTGATCCGGGGCCCCTCCAGGCCCCTGACTCGAGTCACCAGCTCACCTACAGCCTGTCTGGTAAGGCCTTGTCTGTCTGTCTATCCGACCACATAGACCATGTCGCCGCCTGCACGACAGGCCAGGCCCTCGTCTGTGCCTCTGGAGTGTCTCAGTGAGCCCAGCAAAGTGCAAGTACTTGGTTTTTCTCGGGGGTGAGGTGGGGAGCCAGGCGGCACAGCTTAAAGGATTTTAGTTCCCCGACCAGGGATCGAACCCAGGCCCTTGGCAGTNCGACAGGCCAGGCCCTCGTCTGTGCCTCTGGAGTGTCTCAGTGAGCCCAGCAAAGTGCAAGTACTTGGTTTTTCTCGGGGGTGAGGTGGGGAGCCAGGCGGCACAGCTTAAAGGATTTTAGTTCCCCGACCAGGGATCGAACCCAGGCCCTTGGCAGTGCCAGGGTGGACTCCTAACCACTGGGAATTCCCGCAAGTTCTTGCTGAGTGAACGAAGAACAGCTGAGTGTACAGAACCCTGTGAAGAGATGCGTAGGGGGCCCTCGGCTCCTGCGCCCCCCAGGCAGCATGGGGGCCAGAACATGACCATCGTGTCCAAGGAGTCCTGAGACCCGGTGCCGCCCCAGCTCCTCTGCAGCTTGCTATGTGTGCTCCAGAACCCGCTCAGCCTCTCCTGTCTCCCTCTAAGGAAGGGGGTGGGCTGGTCTCTAAGGTCCTCTCATCCGCGCCACCTTCAGGACACCCGACTCCCCACCAGCCTCTCACGTGGACTGTCCCCCTCTTCCTCCTGCCACTTAGCTCAAGGAATCCGCTGCTAAGTCTTTAAATTCTCACAGAACTTCCTTAAAATGAACATGTATCACTTTACCGTTTAACTTTCTTTTATTCTTTTGTAGGTGACAGGAGTAATTTATGCTTATGGTAAAAATAAGAACTCAAAGAATACAGAAGTTTGTGAAATAAGTGAAAATCCCTCTCCCACACCGGAGTCAAAGGTAATTACTAGTAACTGGTTGGAGCATTTCTAGAATCAGAAAAAAATTTTTTTATTTACACTAACTCTCAACAAATAAATGCTCGCCCTCCTCAGAGCCACACCTGTGTCCCCTCCCCAAACTCTCCTCCATCGTTATCCCTCCGGGCCCTCTCTTTCCAGGGTGGCTCTGAACTCAACCTCTGCCAGGTATCTAACCTCTTCCCGTCTCAGTTTCTTCATCTGCAAAGTGGGGATAACGACAAGATTCTGTCTATGTGGTTCTGGGCAGGATTAGGCGCCCTTGCACAAAAAGTGCTTAGAACGGCGCCTGGGCAGAGCAAAGGCCTCCCAAGTGGCAGGGTTTCCAGCATTTTCTGAACTCTCCAGTTGCATCTCCAGTTAAATAGTAAGCACTGCACACCTGCTCTGTGCCGGGCTTCAGGCAAACTGAAGTTTAGGTATTGACGTCTTGTGCTTTCTGGAAGTGGACAGTGGTGCTGGGTCACACGCACACATGCACGGGTGCACACATGCGTGTGTGCACACACACACACATACAATAATACCCACAAGAGCAGCCCGACGTGAATACAGCTCTTCACAGCCCTTGAAACACTCAACATGTGTTGTTTCATCCAAGTCTTAGGGCCGCCCTGAGCAGGGGCCAAAGTAGGCATCACGGAGAAAACACCAGCCCAAGGCATTCGGCATCCACTCTGAGCATGTGGCTAAGGGGACGGAGCCAGGATTCAAAGCCAGGCCAGACCCACAGGGGCGCAGTCCCACCCGGGCTCCACCAGCCGAGCTCAGAACTGTGAGAGGTGGCCGGGGAAAGGGCAGCGGGGGCTGCTGGAGCCGGCAGGGCAGGTCTCGGGGCTGGAGACACTGGCCTTACTGTTCACATTTCCACAGCCAGGCCCTGGTGTCCCGGAGGGCCAGCCCACGCTCAGCCTTGGCACAGTGCCACCCTCGCCCACCGGGCCCAGGGCTGGGCACATTCACTGGCGGGCCCTCCTTATCAGTCACTGTCCCTCAGGCGTCCAGGATAACCTGCCTGCCGGGGACAGCGGGGATGGAAAGCGCTCTCACCTGGGGAGGGAGAAGCAGGCGGGGGAGGCCAAGCTGTCCTCCGGGCCAGAGGCAGGGCCTGAAGGTAGAGTGGACTGAACACGCAGCCTCAGGCCCTGACTCCCCTCGGGGAAGCCACCACCTTCCTGAACCTCAGTTTCCTCATCTATAAAACGGGCAGGCCCATCCTGACGCCCAGAATGGTGGGGAGGGAGACCTCAGGCAGCCCCGGGAACATGCCCCGAGCAGGAATGAGCCGCCTCAATGCCCGCCGGTGTGGAGGGTGACGCTTGTTGAGTGCCAGCGTGACGCACCTGAAGGAATCAATATGAATTAGCTCATCAACAGATGAGACTCAGGAAAGCCCGAAGAGCTGCCCAGGTCAGGCAGCTAGAAAGTTGGTAGAGCCAGGATTCGCATCCACGTCTGTCCCAGGGCTGTGCTCTGCCACCACAGAGGGGCCTCCTGGAAGGAGGGCAGCGCTGGTGGGAAGGCGCGCAGTCCACGTCGGGTGGAGTGAGTCTCAGACCTCGGCCCCCTTACTCTGAGGCTCGAACCACAAAGCCCCCAGCCCTGGAGCCGAGCCTCCTCCATCTGGTCTTTGGCAGCTCAGCTCGGGGCCTTCTGGGAGATTTCTAGTCCTGATGATGATGCCATTAGCGATCCCTGGAGGTCCCTGCCCACCTGAGGGCAGGGGAGCCAGCAACCCCTTGGTCAAGAAGAGGGGCTGGCGCCAGAGCCCAGCTGGGGCCCGGCGAGGGTGGGGGCCCCAGGAGAGGGGCAGGCGCCAGCTCATTACATGGAGGAACAATGGGGAATGGAGGCCTCTTTCTGGGGGCTCTGGAGCGGTAACCCCTCCTCTCCTTCCTCTCCAACCCGCCAGGATGAGGACAGAGGGACGTCCATGCCAACCCCCACACCCACTGCCACCTCTCTGAAATCCACCTCCCAGTTGCCTAAGGCCACACTAGGGGCAAGGAGAAAGCTGAAGGAGGAGCTCAGATCAGGGTCCAGGGTACTCACCCCAGCAGGACCCACCCCACCAATAACCCTGGCTACTCCTGCGGGCTCCAACCCAGACTCCCCCTCCCACAGCCAGGCCTCGATCTCGCGGGTTGAAACTGAGCCTTCGTTCGGCACCTACACGCACCTGACCAGGTCAGCGCTTGTCCCAGTGCACAGAAGGTCCTGGCCACGCCAGGCCTGGGAGCTGGGCCCCTCTGGGCAGGCAGGGCTGGGGGAGGGGCCTGCGACTCTCTCCAGCACCAAGGCTGTCGGTCGCCCCAAGAAACTGGGACCCGTGGGGCACCCCAACCTAGTGCCATCCTCTATTCAGGAGCCTTCCGACTGGGCGCAGGCAAAGCCCCAGGCTTCCTGCCTCCTGCGGGACCTCAACGCGGACCCCAGACCCCGCCGCAGCTCCAAAGTCGGAGAGAAGGCGGCCTCCGCGCCCCCTCCTCCAGTTCCAGCTCAGGATCTCCTCGCCTCGGACACGGAATGGCGGAGAGAGCCGCACCGCGGATATGCATCGGCCATGAGTCTAGACTTGAGGCTGACGGGGATTCGGGAAGAGACCCCATCCTCACGCCGCCCTTTCGATCTGCGGTTTCCCATGAGTGCGTGTTGCGGGGCGGGTGCGGGGTGGGGCGACCCCGGGCAGATCGATTTAGGTTGAAGGGTGGGGCGCGGCGGCCGGAGAGCCTCACCTGAAATTGGGCGGCGACGCGATGTGCAGCCCCAGGAACGGGGAGGCGGCAGGCGGGGACGCGGCTCCCCCGCCCAGGCCGCCGCTCTCTCGCTCCGCCATTCTCCCGCACAGCCCTGGCCATCCGGGCGGAGCGCGGCGCGGAGGCGGCGGCGGCGGCGGGGAAGGAGGCGCGGGCGCGGCGAGAGGCCGCCGCCGCGGGGATCTGCTGGGGACTGCGCGGCGGGCGCACCTGCGCAGGGCAGGGCGCGGCTCCAGACCGCGCGCCGCTCTCGGGACTGGCGCGAGCGCCTCCGAGCGCGCTCCCGGGTCCTCGGCCGGGCTTGGGTATGCCCCGCCTCGCCCCGCCCCTTAGCCGGGAGCCCCGCCCCCCGACGCGCTCTCCAAGGTGCTGAAGTCGCAGCCCCGCGGTTCCCGAGTTTGGCTCCGCCCCGCCCTCAATCCCACGCCGTAATAACAGCTTCCCCTCTGTGTCCCTGCGGGCTCTTCCTGGGGTGGGCCTAGCGCCCGGGTATGGGGTAACTAATGGCGGGATCTTGGTCCCTGGGACCCGAGTTGACCCCCTCGCTGCACACACAAAAGGCAGTCAGGAAAGGAGAGTCATGGAGGAAGGCAGAGAAACACTAGTGGGTGTTGGGAGCTGGCTCCTAGGACCGACAGATTTTTGGAGTGAGGTGGTGTGAAGTCACAGCCCGGCTCTCCTAGTAGAATAGGTGGTGTGACTTTGCATTAGTTACAACAGTCCTAAGGTTTGATTTTTTTTCTCATCTGTGAAATGGGGATGATAATGGTCCATCTCATGGTCGTGAGGATGAAACGTAATACAAATGTTGGCACTGGAGGCTGGGAACACCCCACATCCAGCTGGGAGCCAGGGCTCACCCCTTGAAGGTACTCCCCCCCCCCCGACTCCACCCAAGGACTCTCCTGAGGGTCTCCTCTCTAAAGAGTGATTTAAGCCCCTTTCAGCCCCAAACACTTCTAATGGTGAATTGAGCCCTTCCTTTTGGCTTCTCTCAGCTTCTCCTCCCTCATGTCAGGACTTTGATGTCACCCTCTCCTCACTTAGCACCTCAATTGTATTTCCTGCAGAGCACCCCCTTTTGCACTCAGACACCCCACAGCAGGCTTCTCACATTCTAAGACTTGGGGCCTTTCCTCCTGCCCCTACGGTTGACTTCTTGGGATTCTTTTGATGTTTTTTCAGCTTCCTCCAGTGCCTCTGCCCTGCACCTCTGGGTTATGGTTCCTCCTGGACATCTCTCCCCTAAGAGGATTAAGCCTGTGCATCCTCTCACAGCACATGGACTTCTGGGCACTCAGGCTGCTGGGCACAGTGAGGTCCCCAGCTCTGGTGGGTCATAGAGCCTCTGCCAAATCTCACTGGCTTTATGGCTAGTTGAGAGAGCCACAGAGGTCCTGTCCTTTTGAAAAGGCAGTTTCACAGCTGTGGAAGCCTATGTGCAAATCTAGACTGCCCACTGGTTGCACCTATAGCGTAGTGCCCAGGGAGGAGCAATGGGCACCTGCCCTGCAGCAAAGAAGCCCTGAGCTCCAGTTCTGAGGTTGTCTTAATACCTAGAGCAGAAGGCCTTTGCTACTTCTCTTCTCCGTGTTCCTGGGCCCAGAGGGGACACATAATTTTTCCTGTCTTGGTTCAGGCTCCTTTCACTAGGACCAAAAGGTAACCACTTGCTGCTATGGTGCTGACTTTTCCTCCCAGGAAAGCAGTTTTGCCACAGTGGCTGATAATTTTTCCTTAGTGTCAGTGCTTCTCTACTAGGGAGCATCCTTAGGTCAGGGATGTGTGTGCATGTAGGACAACTCCACCTTCCAGAATCTTTGGCTCAAGAGCAAAGGTATATTAGCTCCCAAGGCCAAAGCAGAGCCATATTAGAGAGAAGGCAGGAGAAGGCGGGAGAGGGAAGGCCAGGCCCAAGTCTCGGCCATCAGGAGCTTCAAAGCAGAGCTGAGAACCAGAAGAGTCCCAGGGTCAGGTTCTTCCTTTTCCCCTTTCTCACTCTGCAAGGCAGCTTGTGATATCGTTGGCCTTTCTCACTGGAACTTGGGATGCGGGTTAATAAAGCTCTCATGTCCAGCAGTCCAAAATGGGAAACCCTCACACAGTAGAGAAAGGGCCACTCTGGCCAGATGGTACTAAAGTCAGCATCCAGACTCTGGGCTTGGCTCTCCTCTCCACCAAGCAGCTGCAGCTTACATGCCCCAGTTAAGAATGGATTGAGGGCCAGGAGAGGGCCCTGCCGTTGACTGATCCCGACTAGGGGTGTTGAAGTGGGCTGAGAGGCTGGGTCACTGCAGGAACCTCATCCCAGGCCTGGCACGCTCCACACCATTCTGGCTGACTGACCTCCAACTCTAACCAAGCTCTGGAGTAGAGACCACTAATTGCTCTAGCTGCTCAACTAGGAACCTCCCTGGTCCTCCATCTCCCACCCACTCTTCCCTGCCACCTCCAAGGTGGATGAGAGGCTCCTGGTTCACTCAGATTAAGCCCTACTGTCGCCCAGTACCCAGACCTCCCACAAAATTGACATTACAACTTTGCTCAGATAGGATCAGACATTTATGAAACACATGGATATTCACAAACAGTGGGAGAAACACACCTTCCTAGCAATACAAATTCTCTGTATAAAGTGCATTTTGCCTACAACCATCCCAACGCTGGTCCTTGGGTCAGGACTTGGGGTAGTGCTCTGCAGGAGCCCCCAGGGACACCTGGGCCAGGAGAGGGGAGACACAAAGCCATCACATTGCTCCAGGCCACTGGGCAGCCCTTCTCCTCATTTCCAGTCCACTGGGAAAGGGCCAGCATGCCAGGGATGGTGGGAAGTAGGGGGCGGTGGTCCTGCCAACGTGTACCTTAGGGAAGAGACCCATCATCAAAAGGGCAGGCAACCTGCCATCTGAGGTGCTGGCAGACAAACACCGACTCTGGCCCTAAGCCCTCTGGCCGTCCCAGTTTCTCCGGTCAGTCCTTCCAGGCTTGCTCTCCCCTCCTTCTGGCGGTGGCCCCCAATGCTCTTTCCTCCTGGCTGGGGCTAAGACAGCAGTGAAGCCCCAACCCAACACTGCAGAGAAAGCTGTTTCCCCCATGCAATACGGGATATTTCTCGTGAGTTGACATAGATACAACAGTTGGACTCCAAAGGCAGCTCTCCAGCTGAGGAAGCCTGAGGACATCTCAGGGAGAAGCCTGTCAGTGTGCTGGACAGATGCGGGAGACAGGAGCCTGACCCAGGGTTCGGGTCCTAGGACAGAGGAGAGTGGAGGGCAGGGCTGGGACAAGGTCACAGGGGAGGTAGAGAGGAGGCCCAGGGCCAGCTTAATGTGACACGTGAGGACAGAAGTCCCACGAGGGGTTGGTCTCTAAGCCACACACACACCCCTGCACACACTCCTGTGCACGCACACGCTGTGGCTCAAGTCTGGGCCGTGGGTGGGAGGAAGACGTACTCCAGCTGGCCACACAGTCCTCCTTTCCGTGGGGTCCTCCTCAGCACAGACCTCCAGCAGTGGGAGGGTTGAGGTGGGAGCACCGGCCGCCCCTGGACTGCAAGCCCTTGGCTTCTCTGGGTCAAACGCCCCACCTGCCACTTCCAGAAGGGTTGGTGTGCTGGGCGGAACCTCACCTGGGGCCCTTCCCCTGTCCCTGGTGGGCACCTGCCTGGGCCCTTGATGTCCAGCTACCGGGAGGGCTGATGTGGCAGCTCGGTGCTGACCAGCCCCGGGCAGGTGGCAATGGCTTCCCTGGCTGCCATCAGCTGACCTCGGGGGCAGGACTGAGGTGCCGTGGAGCGTGGCCAGGGGAGCCAGGGGCCCTCCACTACCAGGGACCTGGCCTCCTCCTGCTGGAGGCTCTGGGTCTCCAGTCCACTCTGACAGTGAAGGAGCAGTGAGAGCAAGGGTTAACTCCTAGCCTCAGGTTTTCAGCCCCAAAGAGTAGGAGGCTCCTCTCTCCTGCTGTCAGACTGCACACCTAGCACTCAGGTCAGGCCCCTGGCGCACTTCTGTACGAGGCAGAAAGGCTGCAGATCTGTCCACAGCTCAGCTCCAGCTCCCCTAGGAAGACTTTGGAGAGTCCACTGGCAGGGCCTTTTAAAAGCAGCAGCCGGGCCAGGTGACTGTCTGGAGAGCACCTGTCTCCTCCAGCCTGCCCGGCCCGCGGGGTCGTAAAGCAGGAACTCAGAAGGCCCCTCGCTGCCCTGAGAATCCCACATTCTGCACAAGAGCCAGCGATGCTTCCCTCTGCTCCTCAGTCTGACATGGAGGGAGGAGGGGGAAGGGGAGCAGGCGTCAGAATCTCACCTAAGGTCTGACCACCCTTCTAGGCAGAAGAGGCAGGGGGCCCCCAGGGATAGGTATGGGGTGACCACCACCGCCGTGACCTCCAGTCTGGGGTCCGGAGGCTGAGGCGAAGCTGCTACCCATCCTCCTCTGGCCCAGACAGCGTTCAGAGACACATGAGTGTACACAGAGGCATGCGCACGCAAACAGGCGGCCCCCCTTCCTCGGCACGCGCACACACACACACACGCTCGCTCGTCTCTGCAGGTGATCAGCGGCTCTGCAGGTTGCACTTCGCTGCCACAGTGGTGGCTCGGGCGCCCAGGCTTTGCTCACGGAGCCACGAACTGCAGCTGAAAGAGAGACAGGCGGAAAGGAGCATTCAGGAGACTTCCCGTTGCCCGGGACACAGCTCCTCTGCCTGCTGTTCTGGGGAACCAGGGAGAGCCCAGAGCGAAGCGCACGGGCCACGGCACCTGGGGACAAGGTGGCTGCCGGGATGCCAGCGGGTGCCTGGATGCTGGCCCTCTCCCTGTGAGGTGCTGACATGGACCAGCTCTCCCCGGCGGACTCTCTGGGCCTCCTCCGCTCCAGGCCTGAGGACGGCAGAGGGGGGGTCACTACCTGGGGAGGCCTTGGGTGACACTTATTCAGATACGACAAGGGCAGTTTCTGTATCAAGGCACAAGGGCTGCTGCCAGAGATGGGAGAATCAGGGAAAAAAAAAAGGCTGGAAGCCAGCCAGGACCAGTAACTCTGAAGATGAAGGCAATGACTGAGTTTGGAATCAGCGGCTGAGCGAACTTCCGCATAGAGATAAAAGAAAGCTGGCACTGTGCTAGGAGACTGGGGGGCGGGAGAGAGGAGACACAAGGATGAGTCATTTTAAAGATTTGTAACATCCTGGATGGAGGGCAGAGGGAAGAGATGGCCTCATGCTGGATAACAGGACAGGGCAAGCCCATCACAATGCTGGGTTGCCTGTTCCAAGAGGTCCAGGGTGCCTGAGAGTGGACACACGCGGGCCTCTGTTCAAAGACTGTACCTCTTAAACGATGATCAGGTGGATAACAAGACGGCCTACTGAGCCTACTACCGGTCAGGCACTGCACACGTGTGTTAGACTCATATACAGATTTGTACACTGAAGCCCTGATCCCCTCAGAATGGGACTGGTTTTGGAAAGAGGGTCTTTAAAGAAGTGATTAAGTTGAAATTAGGCGCTTATCGTGGGCCCTGATCCCAAATGACTGGTGTCCTTCTATGAGAAGATGAGGGCACAGACACACAGAGGCCAGAGCCTGTGAAGACAAGGCGGAGAGCAGCGGGCCACAGGCCAGGTGGAGAGGCCGCAGGAGAGGCCAGCCCTGCCGCCAGCTTGACCTCAGACTTCCAGCCCCCAGAGCTGCGAGCGAATGAACTTCTGTTGTTAGCAGCTAGCCACCCCGTTAACTCTGAAGACACAGCCTCCATTTTTACACATGAGGAAACCGAGGCCAGAGAGGCTACGTAAGCTGCCCCAGACGACAGCATTCACGAGGGACAGAGCCAAGCCAGGAAACCTAGGCCTGCCTGCTTCCACAAGCTGTATTTTTGCCACCAAGCAATCTCGACATTACGGGATCTCCCATTTAAGACTTCCAGAGGATGTAACAAGAAATTCAACATGGTGGCATGAAGATTAACATTCAGACGACATCAATGCAAGTTCAGATATTAACAGAAAAGGAAAAAGTGCTCTCAAGAGTTGAAGACACTGGAGTCAGGGGTTCAAAATCAGTCTTCTGACACATGCAGCCCTTTTCAGACAAATGTTAAATCCAAAGAAGATTTTAACTGGACGATGATAATTTCTCTGAAGCTGGGAAACATCAATAACAAATTTACAAGTGGATACCTGTAAGGGCCAATACTGACTACCTCTTTAAAATATTTTCAACAATTTTCTCTTTAAGCTTGCACTATAATGATCTAGCCATATTTTTTCACTACAAGTCAATATATTTGTTACTAAAGTGTATATATGTTTATTGAAACATGCTAATTGGCTCTTCTTCTGAAACTGGTAACTTCAGGACTGGAAAGTAAACAGATGCTCCTACCCACTACCTCCATTTCTGGTGTTTTCTCCACCTTCAGAGACGAGGGACGATTAAGGGTGCTTGAGGATTCCCTAGAACACGGGCTCTTACTCTGGGGTTCCTGATCCTTAAGGGGTCCAAGGACAGGCCTGAAGGGGCAGTCCACAGAGGCCGTGGCGGTCTGTGTACTTTCCACTGTGTGTGCGGATAGGTGTAATTTTCCGGGGAGAGGCTCCATCCTTCATGAGACTCTTCAAAGCATGGGTGACCCAAAGAGGAGTTAAGAACCGATGCCTCTGCTTGGAAAACGAGGAGGTGAGGTGCAGTCAGGCAGGTATAATACTAAAACTTCATTGAGACCTATGCTCGCGGACGTGGTTTAGCCACAGGGCAGACCCGTGAAGGGAGGCGGCAATAACCAGCACTCAGATGAGCCCCAGTGACCCACGACCCTCTGGGATGGCTTCAGAAGCCCACACAGAAAACCAAGGTTTGGAAGAGCCATCTCATCCTTGCCTACAAAGCTGGTCAGCTACTCACTCAAGCTGCTCCGTCAGCAGATAATTCGATGGTCTCTGCTCTTACTCTCAAGCTAGGGCATAAGTCTGCAGAAAAAGGCGCTCGGGGAAATCAAACGAGGCCGTACAGGGAAGCGACAGCAGCACTGAATCAAAGCCGCTCACAGCTGTCCCTCTCTCAGCCCGTCAGAAGGGGCGGGGCACAGACTACTTTAGGGACCTCCCCTGGGTCCTGGGCCCGCACACCGCTTCTCCCCGCCATGGGCATCTGCAAGCCCACCGAGCCGGCTCCCAGCGGGAGGGGAGGGGCGTGTGTGGCCCCTGTGCACTCCTGGGCCTCGTCAGCAGAGGAGGGCACTCCAGCGCAGGGTCTGGAAGAAACGTGGCTTGGAGCTGGACCAGGCCTCAGGGGCCACCCTCCCCACCACAGGGGCTGAGGTGCGGGGCCCGAGCCTGAGAGGGGCAGAAGGCTGGCTCCCAGCCTCACATTAGGAGCAGGGAAGGGCAGAGGCGCGGCTGGGCCTGGTCGGGTTTACAGCTGGTCTCGGCTCAGCCTCGTTCTCCACCTTAGCTACTCGCCTGCCCTTCCTGCCATACCACAGCAAAGGGGAGGGGTGTCTGCCAGTCAACAGCTGCTGAGTAACTGCCAGGGAAAGCACAATTCTTGTTTCAGGAACTGAGTCAGAGAGGCCAAAGAAACCTGTGTGAAGGCTCCCAGGACGGGTTTCTGACCACCACACAGCCTCCACTTCCCCTGGGCAGCGTTGTACACACTGCCCAGTGCCCCTACACGGTTTCACATAAGGACGGATATACATGGAACAGATGTCAGAAAGACAACGAAGAGATTCCAGAAGTCAGGTTCTCCTCAGTGAAAAGTGAGGTTGTTAGGCGCTCAGTTGTGTCTGAGTCTTTGTGACCCAGTGGACTGTAGCCTGCCAGGCTCCTCTACCCGTGGGATTCTCCAGGCAGGAACACTGGAGTGGGGAGCTGTGCCCTCCTCAGGGGAGCCCCACGGCTAACCGAGCCTGCGTGAACTTCGGGCGGAGCAGGGGGAGAGGTGGTCCTTGGCCATGAACCTTCCGTGTTCAACTGGCTTCTCTCAACAGATCGGTATGCACCAGCGAAGGGCAAATGGGTCCTGCGCACTGCTAAAATAACTAGACCAACACAAAACGCCTGCACACAACTGGAGGCTGATGGAATCCCGAGCGGTCAGCAGCCTTGGGGATTATACAGCAGCAGCTGAAATGAAAGCTATTTGAGGCTGGCTTAGTTTTCAGTTTTGTGAACATCGTACAGTATCCAAGTGCAGAACAGATACTGGTGTGGGTTTGAGGTAAGTGTGGAACCAACTGATACCAGGATATGTTTTCCCACAAGATCAGTTTAAATCATTGTCTGGCCCAGGCCTGAGGCATCAGAAACAACAGAATAACACACTAGAGAGGCTGGAGCTAAACGTGGCCTGAAGGGTCAGTGATGGAGCCTTCCGGCTGGTAGAGTGTGCTTATTCACAGCTGACAGCTATAGCATCTCAGAAAGGTTATGAATCCAGCCCTGAGTCACTCAGCTGCACTGACAGAGAGGAGAAGGGGCGAAGGCAGTGAAGACCACCAGCTCAGGCCCCAGGACCACTGCTGTGTGGCCCGTCCAGCCCAGGCTGCCGGCTCTGACCACGGGAACGACAAAGGCAAAGACTCCCTGAGAAGCGCGTGCGAGGCGGCGGCGTGGCTTCGTCTGCGGTGCACTTCACTCGGAGGCCTTCCGCACGTGGCCCCTCCTTCTCTCTCCCCAGTGTGTAGGCTTGATGGGCAGGGCAGGTGGCGAGATGCTGGCTCACTGGCTCACCAGTGATGCCGCTCAGCCACCTTCAGGCGCCGCTGCGACCACCAGCACGCGGTGAAGCACAAGCGCCACCGAGGAATCCTTTTCTTGCAGGGCCTCCAAAGAAAACGCGCATCTGTCCTGTCCTCCGACCCCCACTTCCAGTCAACTGGCCACGATGAAGGGCTGACCCCTTAGAATCAGTCCTCCCGATCCCGACAGGCTGATGGACACCCCTGGACGACACGCAAGGAGAGGCGCTGGCCTCTGCACCCTTGCAGTGGCCTCTTGGAATCACCGCCATGGCCGACAGGCTCTCCCCGCACACCGCTTCCTCTCGCATCCCAGCCCAATGCCTGGTTAATCTTCAAAAAAATGCCAGTTTGATCATTCACTGTTTCAGAATGCACCTTCGTTCCCAAAGAGTACACACCAAGGACTCCGTCTGCCTGACTTTTAAGACCCTCCATGACTGGACCCAACTGTAACCTTATGCTCTTGTAAAAAAACATTAATAACAATATCCGTAATAATAACAGCTATCATTTTATTTAGGAACTTCTAAGGCTAAGCAGGGCTTCCCAGGTGGCACTAGTGGTAAAGACCCTGCCTTCCAGTGCAGGCAACGTAAGACATGGAGGTTCGATCCCTGAGTGGGGAAGATCCCCTGGAGGAGGAAATGGCAACCCACTCCGGTATTCTTGCCTGGAGAATTCCAAGGACACAGGAGTCTAGTGGGCTACAGTCCATAAGGTTGCAAAGAGTCAGACACAACTGAAGTGACTTAGCATGCAAGGCTAAGTACCCTGTGTATCACACAGACAGTGTCAGTTACTGATAGCACCCACACTCTGCAGCTAATAGAACCTAGATTTTGTCTGGCGGCTCGTGGACGTGGCTCAGACAATAGATCAGGAATGGTCTGCATCAGTGATTCTCAGAGTGCGTCCCAGAAGAGCAGCATCATCAACTGCTGGGAACGTGTTAGAAATGCAAATTCACAGGCCCCAGCCCAGGCCTGTTGGGGGTGGGGCCCAGCCATCTGTGGCTTAACAAATCCTCGAGGGGCTTCTGTTGCTCACTGAGGTTGGAGATCAACGGTCTAAATAATCTGGATCCCATTTCCCAGCTTGGGGGTGGCTTTATGACTTAGTTCTGGCTGACGATGCCACTGTGGAAAGCTGCGGAAGAAGAGGTGTCCTGGTAAAGGTTTTATTTTCTTGATGAAAAGGAAGAGAGGCACCCCCCAACGACCTGGCACAGCATAAAGCTGCAAAAAGCTTCACTGTGCCCCAAACCCAAACTTTACGTTCTTTTACTCAACGTTATTTTTCCTTCATACCACTTAGGGCTTCTTGACACAAGACAAGACATCTTGACATCTATCTGTCTACTGTCTGTCTCCTCTCACAAAGACGCACACAAGGGCGGGCAGGACTGTCAGTCATGTTCACAACCATATCCAGTGCCTACAATGGCGTCTGGCCAAGTGTGGCCACTTGATATGTGTTCACTGAATGAATGAGTACAGCTGTCTATGCGATTCCTTCTCTTTTCTGCTTTGAGCGAGGAATTGATGGCTGAAGCTGTGGCAGCCACCTTAAGGCCAAGAAATAAGAGAGTCTCAGAAAAATTGGCTCTGACATTGTTGGGCCATCAAACTCAAACCAGCAACACCGTGCTCTGGGCCATTTGTTCCTTCAGTTCAGTTCAGTTCAGTTCAATCGCTCAGTCGTGTCCGACTCTTTGTGACCCCATGAACTGCAGCAAGCCAGGCCTCCCTGTCCATCACTAACTCCCGGAGTTCACTCAGACTCACGTCCATCGAGTCAGTGATGCCATCTAGCCATCTCATCCTCTGTCGTCCCCTTCTCCTCCTGCCCCCAATCTCTCCCAGCATCAGAGTCTTTTCCAATGAGTCAACTCTTTGCATGAGGTGGCCAAAGTACTGGAGTTTCAGCGTTAGCATCAGTCCTTCCAAAGAAATCCCAGGGCTGATCTCCTTCAGAATGGACTGGTTGGATCTCCCTGCACTCCAAGGGACTCTCAAGAGTCTTCTCCAACACCACAGTTCAAAAGCATCGATTCTTCGGCACTCAGCCTTCTTCACAGTCCAACTCTCACATCCATCCATGACTACTGGAAAAACCATAGCCTTGACTAGACGGACCTTAGTCGGTAAAGTAATGTCTCTGCTTTTGAATATACTATCTAGGTTGGTCATAACTTTTCTTCCAAGGAGTAAGCGTCTTTTAATTTCATGGCTGCAGTCACCATCTGCAGTGATTTTGGAGCCCCCCAAAATAAAGTCTGACATTGTTTCCACTGTTTCCTCATCTATTTCTCATGAAATGATGGGACCGGATGCCATGATCTTCGCTTCCTGAATGTTGAGCTTTAAGCCAACTTTTTCACTCTCCTCTTTCACTTTCATCAAGAGGCTTTTTAGTTCCTCTTCACATTCTGCCATAAGGGTGGTGTTATCTGCATATCTGAGGTTATTGATATTTTGTTCCTTAAGAAAACTAAATCCCTCTTTTGTTTTCACCATAGTAGCCATGTTTTTTATCCTAGCAGCCCCACACATTACTAACACATATATTTAATCATTTAATCTTTGTAACAAGAACCTAATTTTTGACGAGGAAACCAAGTCTCAGAGAGCTTAAGTAATTTGCCCAAGATCATGTAAACACTAGGCTGTTATTCTTGTCGGAAACGCCCCTCTTGCTGCCTACATTCTACTCATTGTCCAGGTCCCCTAAGGTAACCGGTGCTGTGCTCCTGGATCGCTCTAGCCCACCACATCTGTCTGACGCTAAGCTGGTGGAGTCTGAATCATCTGTCCAGGAATTATGGATCATCTGTCTTGTTTCTCTAAGCAGACTGTTACATCCTTATGGATGGGCATCGTATCGTGTTTTATACGTCTTAAGCTCCCTTTCCTCACACATTTGCTGGCAACAGTTTCAGGCTCAAATGGATGCCATGACCTTCCTGAGCAACCATAACCCAGATGTTTAACCTCTCTGTTCTCTGACCTTCTCACCTGGAAGTCAGAGTATCAGCTTGACAAGTTACAGATTTGTAAGACACAATGAACTTTGCTTAGTGTCACAGCCTTAAGAGAGAACTAAGAGGTAATATCTAAGCTTGCCAGTACTCCCGGGGCGAGATAACACAGATCTGTCCACCTGTGACGTCTGTGACAAAGTGCCCAGTCGGGTAAAGGGCATCAAACATCTGCCGTCACTGACACTGAGTCTAGACGCACGGACCAGATGGCCCCGCCCAGCCTTGAAGTGCAAGTTCAAGGAAGTGCAAGTTAGGAAAAAAGGACTGGCTTCACAGAGGAAACTCCCCTCCCATCTAATCTTGCAGACATGGCACATAAGGAACAGCCCGAGTTGATGACCCAGAGTGGATGGGAGTTTATGTCTCCCCAAGAAGGGCATACAAGGCCCTTCTCACTCTGGGGAAGGAAGAGCCAGGTTTTGTTTTTGAAGACATTCAAGGGCTTCCAAGGAAGATGAGAGCTGACAGGGAAGTGCAGAGCTGCAGCCACGAGAAAGACGTGAATGGAGGCGTGGCTGTGAGAGGCACAGATGACTGACGGGAGCCTGGGTCTTCTGATCCATGGTGGGGTTGGGCTGAGTGAGCCTCCAAGCACCCAAAGCCTACATTCTGGAAGTGTGCGCTGCCCTCTGCTGGCCAGCCTCAAGCACACAGCCCGTCGGGGCAACTGGCAGAGGGGCCTGGAGCACCTCCAGCCCTGCCCTGGGAAGACTTCCCCCTCAGCTTCACACCCAGGTCTCCGCTTTCTTTTTTTGGGATGTAGCTCACTTTGATAGGTAGAAAGAGTCTTTTTTTTTTTCCTTTCCCATAGCTAGCAAAGAAGGAACAAGGCTTTACCTGTAAATTCTCTTTTGAGTATTAGAAGGTGTAAAAGTCAGAATGGTAGAATCTGACCTGAAGTCCTAAAAAAGTCATGCAGTCCTCACTAGGCCTGAATCCCGTTTGCCAGGTTTTAAGCTTCACCTGGCAGGGCGGTAGTTTCCCAAACACACCCCCAGCCTTCCCTGCCTCACACCAACAGACTCTCTCACTCCTCACCCCCGCCTCCCTCTCGCCTCCCTCCACGGCCTCACTCACTCTCAGACGCCCCTGCTTGGCAGTTCTGAGGGGAGCGACTCTGCCACCCTGGCCCGTTTGCTGAGCTCTCCACCAGGCGGCTCCTCTGCTGCTTCCAGTTTGCGCTTGGGAGACGCTGCGCCCCCGGGCAGTGCTCTTGAGCCTGTAGGGAAGCAGGCCAGTGTCACTCGGACATGTGTTCAGCCCACATGACCCTCACCTGCGCAAAAGTTGCTCTTCAGGGGGCAGGGAGACTGCTCCTCAGACCAGCCCCTCTCCTTTCAGCAGAGGCCGCCTGGAAACATCCGAGGAGAGCATGACCAGGCCTGCAGGCACAAGTGCCAGCTCTGGGTCCAAGCGCCAAGGGCTCCAGGCCAGAGACAGATGGGCCTGGGGGCTCTCCTTGCTCAGGGACTGAGGCCTTCCCTCTGCAACTGGCCTGGCAAAGCTGGGATGAGCACACTCTCCCCTGTGGAGCCCACCTGGCCGGGCAAAGTAGAAAAAGCTCTGTAGTTCTCTACAGTCTGAACTTGCCAGTCTTCGTCCCAGAGCTGAAGGGCAGAGGTTAAGAAGGGGGCAAGTCTGCCTACCCCTCTCTCCTGCCACCTCCTGCCTGGACGACTCGTCACCCCGTTGGCCCCCATCCTCGGGGGCTCCTGCCCAGGCTGTGCTCTGCACACACACACACAGCAGGCAGACTGAGCTCTTTTAAAACATAAAGAGGCCGCGCCTCTGCCCTGCTGGCCCTATCAGCGCCTTCTCCCTGCACACGAGGGAATGCTAACCCTCCTGTGGACGCGGAGTCTACACAGTGCCGCTCTGGTTGTCCGTCCTTGTCCCGTTCCAGCTCGTCATTCAGGACACACCAGCCCCCCTGGCCCCCTCCTCCCGTTCCTGGGACGGGCAGCTCGCCTCCTTTTCTGAGTCTTTTCTTGCTACTTCCTTTGCCCGGGATGCTCTTCCCCCTGTTCTAGGAAGGCTGGCTCTGCTCGCTACGTGGGGCCCTGGGGCTCCACCTAAAGTCAGCCCCCTCCCCAGCGCTCTCTTAGCAGGTCATTCAGCTTGACTTTCCCGCAAAGCACTTGGTATCTGACATGATCCTGCACGGCTCCTTTGCCATCTGTGTCCCCAGGGGGAGTTCAAGCTCTACCGGGGCATAAGTGTTCTGGTCTCCGTCCTCAGCCCCTTGTGACTGAAGTGGGGGTAGCTCTGCAGTGCCCCTGGGATGGGCACAGGCCCCCGGAGGCCAGCTGTAATCACCTGCATTGCTTGAGCTCCCTGCCTGGCTTGAGCTGGGCTCCGCCACTGGGGTGCTGAGGTCTTCCACACAGGAAGGGACAGATGCCAGCAGACCTGGGAAAGAGGCAGGGGAGTAATCGGAATGCAAAGTCACAGGACT
Source organism: Neotragus moschatus (assembly GCA_006410615.1). Taxonomy (NCBI): domain Eukaryota; kingdom Metazoa; phylum Chordata; class Mammalia; order Artiodactyla; family Bovidae; genus Neotragus; species Neotragus moschatus. Next base: position 1,610,429 of record SJYA01002088.1, read on the forward strand.
GCAGGGGCAGGTGAGGACAGACGGGGGCGGGGGGGGTCCTAGGTTCTGTCTCTCTCCACTGGCCGCAACTAATTCAGCCCAGCCTGAGTGGCCTGTGCCCAGGAAGTCAAGTCAACAGCCTGGAAGGCAGCGCTCAGCGGTGTCCCTCCGCAAACATGTGGGAATCCCCATTCCCACCCCAGGAGCCCGCAGGTGCTGCCCTTGTCTGGGGATAAGGGGATGTGGGGGCGGGGGGTGGCTCCTTACAGAGTCCCCGGTAGCGGGACAGCTGCTGGTAAACCTGCTTCATCCGCTCAATGTTGAGCCGGCTGGCCTCGGCGTGGTTGACGATAGGCCGGGGGTAGTCCACGCCAATGATGCACTTGGCTGCCTTCTGAATGGACTCTGGGGCGTTCCAGGGCTCGTAGATGTACCGGGAGGGGAACCCTTTCAGTTTGGGCAGGTATCGCCTGAAACGCACCCACCAGACGACCTGTCAGCACGCAGGAGCCTCCTTCAAAGGCCAAGCGCATCTCACCCGGGGAGGTGGCTGCAGGGGTCAGAGAGCTGTCTGCATCCTCACCTGATGTAGTCTCCACTGGGGTCCGTGCGGCGGCCAAAGCCCACCGGGCAGTAGCAGTGGAAGAACTGCTGGAAGAAAGCGCTGCAGGACAGCCACATCCAGCTGCCGGCGTTCACGCTGAAATCTGCATCCAGGAGCAGCTCGTCGAACACCTAGTTGCAGGCAGGAGAAACCATGAGCCCCCGGGGGGCCTACGACCATGGTTCTCCCTCAGTCACCACATGCCCCCAAGAGAAGGGTGTCAAAGCCTTCTGCTGTGGGCAAGCCAAAAAGGATCTGGAGGGAATTTCCTGGACCCAGGGGCCCCAGCCCACCCCCCGCCCCCCACCCCCCACGGGGGCAGCCCGTGAGAGCACTCACCCGGACCCCGCTCTCCCAGCTGACCCAGAGGTCCCCGCGCGTGAGGAAGCAGGCCACAGCATGCCGGGCCAGGTGGTGGATCCAGCCCTCCTGCCTCAGCTGGGCCATGATGGCATCGATCCAGGGGAAGCCTGTCTTGCCCTCGGCCCACTTGGCCAGGGCCTCGGGGTTGCGATCCCAGGGGATCTGGATGCAGATGGGGTTCCCCTCCATGCGGTCGAACCTGGGGTTGTTGGTGGCCGCCGTGTAAAAGAACTCTCGCCACAGGAGTTGCCCAAACAGGGAGAGTGGGGGCGTGCTGTTCCGCTTCACCTGGGGGTGGGGACAGCACACGGGTCACACGCGGGCCTAGCCCCTGGCACCTGCCACTCGGCCTCCCCACGGAGGACCAGAGCCGCCCCCTCCACCCTTGATGCGGGGAGGGGCCGTGCCCAGGAGAAACGGCAGAAGGTGCCTGCAGAACCCCGCACCCTGGCTGTGCCCACTGCTGCTCTGAGCACCAAGAACAGCTGAGGGGCGGCAGGCGGCGGCAGGGACAGTGCTGTGGGACTCGGGGCTGGGAACTCAGCTCCCCAGGCTGTCACGACCCTTGTCCTCGGGGGCCCCTGTGTAACTCTTTCTAAAATGTCAAAGGGGGTCTTCCCAACAGCACACAAAGATGCTCAGTCTAGCTTCTGGTTAAACACGTGACACCCAAAGCCTGGATCTGGGGCCACGAGGGAACTAAGACACCAGACCTCCAGGCGAATGACGCGTGTGTGCCCAGTCACACTGAGCTCTTTTCACCCATGGATGTAGCCCCAGGCTCCTCTGTCCTTGGGGTCCTCCAGGCAAGCACACTGGAGTGGGTGGCCATGCCCTCCTCCAGGGGATCCTCCCAATCCAGGCATCGAACCTGTGTCTCTTGTGTCTCCTGCACTGGCAGGCAGATTCTTTACCACTGTGCCACCTGGGAAGCCCCAAGGGAATGATAATTTCCCTAAAATCACAAGATTACCCACTGAGCTGGCAAAGCTACCCAGGACACAAAATCTGGATGCTGGCAACGTAAGNTCGAACCTGTGTCTCTTGTGTCTCCTGCACTGGCAGGCAGATTCTTTACCACTGTGCCACCTGGGAAGCCCCAAGGGAATGATAATTTCCCTAAAATCACAAGATTACCCACTGAGCTGGCAAAGCTACCCAGGACACAAAATCTGGATGCTGGCAACGTAAGGACACACGAAACAACGCAGATGCAAGGATGATCTGATGAATCTCGTGAGCTGGAGGTGTGGCCCTCTCTCTTTGTGGGGGCAGGTACATCACCACCAGGTGCCCGTTGCCCCATCTGGCCCTGCATTCGGCCCTCTGCTTATTTCCTCATCACTGATGGGCAAGCGCCACGAGCCAGTCTGGACACCGCCCCGTAGCGGGCCATTGCGCTCCTCACCTCAGGACTGGCTCCAGCCTCACCCGTCCTGCTTCCCGCCCTGATGGCTCAGCCCTCGCCGCCCTGCTGCTGGCAGCTCTGCCACCCCGGGCTCACGCCCTGAGGCCGGCCTGTCCGGCTCCACTTGAGAAGCTGGATGTGGTTTCGAGCAGCAGTTGGGGCTGTGCTTGGCTCTGCCACCTCTCGGATGTGGCCTCCTCCTCACTGTCTCTGGACGGTACCCACACTTTAGCCAGAGGGAAGGCCTCCCTGCATGGCGACTGACCGGCCCAGAAGACCCCGGCCCTCTCAGCTGCACGCGGGGCGGGCTGACGGCCCTCACCTTCTTGTACAGGTCCCACAGGCGGTAGTAGAAGAGACGGCAGGAGAGGCAGCCGAAGCGCAGGTAGGGGCTGAGGCCCGTGGGGCTGGCCAGCAGGGAGTTGGCGTTCATCCGGGGCCTCTCGTAGCTGGCAACCCAGGCCTGCAGCAGAGAGAGAGGACGGAGGAAGGACAGGCCGGGACGCTGCCGAGGAACAAGCCTGATGCAGCCGGTGGTTCAGGAACCTGCTGAAGGTCGCAGACCAGAAAGCCAAGGAGCCAGGACAAGAGTCCTGTGCACGCCCCACCCCTTCAGGCTGGCACAATTTCTGATGGGACCACCACCAACCAAACAACGGGGCCCAAGTTCTCATCCTAACTCTGTTTAACTTGTGCCATGACTGTAGTAAGTTATTTAGTCCCTCAGCGACTTTTCTATTAAATGGAAGAAAGTTTCCTACCTGTTGGAGATTAAATAAAATGACAGATTTGGAAGTTTCTGAAAGCACTGAACAGGCCATGACTCTATAGAAGAAAGGAACAGGGCTTCCATGTTACAGAAGAGGGCAGCTCTCGCTCAGCTCCCGCTGTCACAGGGGCCCTGAGGCTGCTGCTGCACAGATTCACCCAGATTCACTTCTGCCCACCGCTCCACAGCACTGAGAAGCCCACCGCTGCGGACCCAGAGTCACGAATTGCAGGGGTCGCTTGTCTTGTTTTTCTCATCAGTTGCTGCCGGCAGGGTACTTAACCTCCACAACTCAGGGACCCCTGTTCTCTCATTTGCGATTAGCAATCCCGTGAGGCAGTGTTTGTCACCTTCTTTTGAAAATGAGGAATAAGGTTAAGAAGGGTTTCGTGACTGCTAGGGTTACGGAGATGGTAAGAGACAGGGTTGGAGGGACTGACTCCAGTCTTTTCCACTCTCTCTAACAACTATTTTCTTTCTCAATTCCTAATGCCCTCTTATTCTTTGTGAGGACTATTTCACAAACTTATACCCTCTTGAGGTCTCCAATTCCATACTCACCCACTCCTCTTCAGCAGATGACCTTCTTTCCTCATGACAAGGAAATGGAAGCCATCAGGTAGGAAACACCTCAAATTTTAGCCACCACATCTACAGACTCACCTGCACCCACCCCCCCTGCGACCCTGCCCAAGCCTAAGGCCTCCACCCGGCTCTGGAGCCCTCCTCCATTTCTTCTTCCACACATCCCACCTCTCCCTCTCTTCTGTGTCCGCTGTAAGAATGCTGGGGAAATGGTCTCGGCTCTTTGCAAACAAAACAAAACAAAAACAAACACTTTCCAGTCACCCTGCAGATGTCCCCCTGCATCCTCTTTCCTCCCTTCACAGCCAGCCTCCCTCTATTTCCTCGAACCCAGCGCCACGTCCCCTGTCACCACTCCCACCAGAGCCTCCGTGACGTCCACGCCACTGAACCCCGGCTCCACGTCCTGTCATCACTCCCACCAGAGCCTCCGTGACGTCCACACCACTGAATCCTGTGGGCATTTTCTGTCCTTTCGCTTCTGGGCCTCCCAGCCGCTCACCCTACTGCCCTCGCCCCCATCTCCATTCCCACCATTCCGCTGGCCCCTGGTTGCCCCTCAGCTCCCACCTGGCTGGCTGTTTCACCAGCTCCGCCGTGCCGCCCAGCCCTGAAGCGGTGGCGTCCCAGGCTCTGTCCTGGGCCCACTGCTCCTCTGTGCATCAGCTGAGCTCATCCAGGCCCGCGGAGCCTCGACGGCTACTTCCTTGCAGACAATCACCATGGCTCTAGCTCGCGCCCCGACTGCGACCTAGACTCCCAAACCACCCTATCCAACTCCCTGCCAGAGACCTCCACGGGACTGACTTTCAGGCCCCACGGGTAGCAGGCTCTTTTCTTTCAACTGCCCTTCCGTTGGCATGCCTTACCTCAGAAACCGCGTCGCCCAAGCCAAAAGCACGGCTGTCACCGTTACCTGCCCTCCCTCAGCAGGTCCCGTCAGTCCCAGTGTCCAGGAATCTCTCCACTCTGTCCTTTTCCGTCCATCCCCTGCTGCCATGGACCTGGCTTAGGCTAAGACCACCTACACCGGACACTGCGACCGCCTCCCACCCGCCTCTGCATCAGCTCCTGTCCGCCCTAATCCACTGTCCACACCGGGACAGAGCGGTTCTTTAAAATGCCTGTCCCTGAGGGCACTCCTGCACCAGGCTTCCCGTGCTCTCAGGCTAGAGCTCCAAATCCTGAACAAGGCTCACAGCGCCCTGCCGTCTGCGGGGGGCCCGCATTTCTAGCTTCCTCCCGTGCCGCTCCTCTTGAAGCATCGTGCTTTTGCTAGCCTTGGCGTGCAGCTCCCTTTCCTTGGTTAACTTTGACTCTTCCTTCAAGCCTCAGCCTCAAGGCCACCTTCCCGGCAGGTGATCCTCAGGTACTGGTTAAGTACCTCTAACAGACACAAGGTGTATTTCCTGCTCACATCCTTGCCCACCATTCTTTGAAAATCTTTTTAAGTGAAACATAGATACAAAAGCACAGCGATGGGTGGCTTAATGAATTATTCTAAGGCAAATGCCTCTGCAACCACCACCAAAGTTCAAGAATCAGTACCTTGCTGGCCACCCCAGAAGCCCACCTGCATGCTCCGCCAGTCAGGTCCCGTCCCTGCTCCATCAATAACCACTTGCCCAACTCTGTTAATAATCAGGTCCCAGCATTTTAAAATGTTTATGTTTTTCTGTTTTTTCAAAGCACATCTGGAAGGGCGGGCTTCACCTTTTCAGTTATTCCTTGCACGTTAAAAGTGTTTGCTATTCTTTTTTCATCCAAATGTACATCCGTAGGCACATTTTGTTTAGTCTTGGTCATGCAAAAGAGTTCAACGTGTTATTTATTTTATTCTATGCATTTCTTGCCATTTCCTTTTCCTTTTAGATTTCTTGTAAAAGAACTCAAGATCTTTGACTTGCACTAATTCCCACAGTCTGAATTTCCCTGTATTCTTACGGGTGCAGTTCAACACATTCCTCTGGCCTGTGTGCCACTTGCAAACTGGTGGCTGGTACCAGAGACTGGCTTGGACACAGGTTTCCTATCTTTGGCGAGACTACAGGGGGAACATGCCTGACAGTCACTATCCTTGGTGTTAGCAGTCATTAGTGAATCACTAGGGGCTGCAAGATTCCTCTGTTCCTTTTTCATCTAATAACTGGGACACTTTTGTGGAGAGATGCTTGCCCTCAGCTACTACTGGGTAACCCACTGGTAAGGATAATATTGTTTGGCCCCCTCTTTCTGGTAACAGCACTTAATGTTCTTGTGGTGACTCAACCCTTCCCTAATCTCAGTTCAACTGGGTAAAGCAGAGCTAAGCCCACCTTGGACTCTGGGAGTGGGCTCACTCCCAGATTTAAGTCTGACCAGGGAAGGGGGCATCCCCCTTCTTGGGACTTTTTCCGAAGCTTTTGGAAACTTTCTCAGGTAGTACTAAGCACACTGAAAATAAGCCTCTGGTGACCAGCCTTGCCACCACTCAAGGAAAGCCTGCCTGAGAATGAAATAGTATACAGGGAGGCAGCGCTGAGATGGAGAATGCATTCCAAGGAGCATTAGTTGGGCACCTGGATCCAGCAGTGCCTGAAGGCTGCCTCCTGGGACTCTTAGTTGTATGAGTTAAGAAAAATTCCTTTTTCAAAAGCCATCTTGCAAACAAGAACTGATTAATATAGTCAGTCCTCTTGCTCTTCCACTTTCACAACCCTCTGAACCACTCCTTTCCTCACCCTGAAGGTACTTTACTTCCCTGTTTCACGTCTGTCATCTCTATAGACTATGTTTTAGACTCATGTCTGCCGTGCTGGGCAGGCTTTCTAGTAGCTAGACCGTCCTGACCTAAGCAAATGCTCACTTCAGATTTGGAGAAGTGAAGTTAAAATAAACCTCCCGCAATGGTTTAAACTCCTGTCCATCAGGCACCTTGTGTTCTCTCAGATATGTAAAATTCAGTATTCCCCAAGACCATGTTTGAGTCTAAAGGGCCCTGACATAGGCTCCCCTTTCTGCCCCCTCGGCCCAGCCTTTGTCTCCAGACTGACTACAAGGATGTCTGCGTAAAGCCAATGTGGGCAAAGATGGCTGGTTCCCTCACAGATCTTGGACATCAATGTTCCTCCTTTTAAATGGCTGGGGCTTGCTTTCGCCCCTGTCTGATGGTAAGATCCAAATGGGGACCTCAAGGCTGCTGTGCTGTGGGGAGACTAGGCCCATGACCCGCCTTCACTGCTGGTGAGGTACTTCCTGGGCTGGGGAGCACTCTTCCCAAATGGGCTGTCTTAGCCTCCTTGCACTGTTATCACCTGGCTGCTGGGCCAAATGCCCAATACCTGAGCAGGAATAGAATATGCCGTGATTCTAGAGACCCAGTCTATAAACCAGCAGCAGGGGGGCAGGAAATAGGAGTGACTGTTCTTGAGAACAGTCTCTGCTTCTCTAGTCCTCCTCTAGGGGTGTAGGTGGGGGGGGGGGACACTGTGAGGGCCTCCTCTGGGGCCTCAGCCTTTTTCTTACCTCTGAGCAATTCCCGCTTCACTGGGGGGCAGGCCATTCATTCTTTCCTGAGCAAATGGAAATTAGTGTCTTGGAGGAGACTCAGCCAAAGTGAGCAGGAGTGGGGAACACGGAAACACAAAATAATCTTCTACACTTTACTACCAGATATCCTCTTAGTAAGAGAATATCTGACCTCTTACCCACTGACCTCTTAGTAAGGGGACGCATCGATGAAAAAAAGCAATCTAGCCCAAGTTTCAGAACCAAGTAGGACAAGATCTCACTCTGCTACTTCGTAAATGTGTGACCTCAGGCAAGTCTTGATTTCCTCGTTGGTAAAACGGAGAGCTTAATACCTACCTTGTAGGGCAGATGGAAAAATGGAAGGAAATAGCACAAGCTGGTGCTAGGCCTAGAAACGCTCAGCCCTGTGACCATTCCACGGTATAAGCACTCACTAATGGCAGCTGCTCTTACTGCTGTTACTGACATGAAGACTTTTGCAACCAACTTGAGTTAACAGGCACTCAGGCACATGAACCTGGCTCCATCCCCCTGGCTGCACAGGGGTGTCAGCATCTGAAGCCCTGTCTCAGCATCGGGGCCATACCTTCCGTTCCAGGTGCTTATCCAGGCGGGCCAGNGGCAGCTGCTCTTACTGCTGTTACTGACATGAAGACTTTTGCAACCAACTTGAGTTAACAGGCACTCAGGCACATGAACCTGGCTCCATCCCCCTGGCTGCACAGGGGTGTCAGCATCTGAAGCCCTGTCTCAGCATCGGGGCCATACCTTCCGTTCCAGGTGCTTATCCAGGCGGGCCAGCGCTTCCGTCTCTCCTCCCTGCCAGACTGCTGGGCCGAGCCCTTCAGTGGGGAATCCTACAGAGGGGTAGCAAGGCCACAGGACAGGGGGTCATGTCAGTCTGGTGATGGTGCAGCAAGTCCTCACATGCGGCTCTGAGCTCTGTGTGAGCTGAACTATGGTGTTCTTGGTGCTAACAGGACTAAAGCCAAGCTAAGTGAAGTCGCCCAGTCGTGTCTGACTCTTTGCGACCCCATGGACTGTAGCCTACCTCCTTCCATGGGATTTTCCAGGCAAGAGTACTGGAGTGGGTTGCNAGCTGAACTATGGTGTTCTTGGTGCTAACAGGACTAAAGCCAAGCTAAGTGAAGTCGCCCAGTCGTGTCTGACTCTTTGCGACCCCATGGACTGTAGCCTACCTCCTTCCATGGGATTTTCCAGGCAAGAGTACTGGAGTGGGTTGCCACTTCCTTCTCCAGAGGATCTCCCCAACCTAGGGATAGAACCTGGGTCTCCCGCACTGTAGGCAGACACTTTACCGTCTGAGCCACCAGGGAAGCCACTGAGATAACCCTTAATGTTTCCTCAGTGATGTTTTCTAAGGCATGCAGGTTTTCTTCCCGCTGTGACCTCCTCTTGCCTTTCCCTTGCCTCCCTCATCTCAGCCACGTCTCATCATAGGCAGGTGAGAACGACCTTATATGGCTGGCCCTGGCAGGTTAGCTGGCTACAACTGTGGTTTTTAGATGAGAAAGGCTAACTTCGTTCAGATTGAAAAAAAATGTGTGATAGGGGAGGAAGGGGAGAGAGGCTGACATAGCCCCTTTCATCAGAAGCAATACCAGTTACGTTGGTATTGAGAAGCCCACTGATGCCAACACCAGGCTATGTCTATATCATCTGAGAGGTAAAAGTATAAAATTAGTCATGAACTAGAAACAGAAGCTGAACGTGTGAATATGAACAGGAAAAAAGACCAGAGGATTGCTGTAAAATTATCAGTGGTAGGTAACTGTGACAGTTACTTCCATCTTCATCTCTCTGTATTTTCTAAAGTGTCCACAATGACACGCGTCACGTGGATGAAAAAGAAAAAAAAAAGTAAGCTGTTTTTTTTTTTAAACGGAAAAGGAGGTGCCAGTATGAGGGGCTGGGGCAGGAGTACGCACCCAGCTCCTCCAGGGAGGGCACGCCGTAGGTCTCATCGTGGCTCTCCTGGATCTCGGCCCGGCAGCCCTCCATCTGCTGGCTGGTCACGGAGCCCACGGGCTTCCTGGGCAGCTCCATGCGGCTGATGATGGCCTGAAAGCGCTTGTAGGTAAGGGGCGGCTTCTGCCCGTTCAGCTCAATGATCCTGGGAATCCCAAAGACGCCTGCCGTCACTCACGAGGCCCTTCGTCCCAAGTCCCTGCCCGCCCAGAAAAGAGCCCAGACTGCGCAGGCTTGGAGGGTGGCCTTCCTCATCCGCTCTGGGTCCCACCCCTAGGGGAAAGGAGGGGGCGAGGGAGGCTACGTCTCCATATTACCGAGAGGGAAATGAAGCCCAGATTGCTGGAGCAGGTGCCTCACGTAATGGAGCAAGTCAGGGCCAAAGCTGGGCCTCAACCCCAGGTTCCCGGTGCCGGTGTGGAGCCGCCTAAAGACAGAGACTGACCATATCTCTCTTATCACAGAAAAGTCCCCACTGGCCTTCACGGTCCTTGGCCTGCCTGTCCAAGCCACAGGGCGCGCTGTGGACTGTCTCTACCCTAAGCCTCCAGGAAGTTCTTTGATAAGAGCTGCAAACGGGTTCCTTGGTTGGAAATTCATTCTCTCTTTGGGCCCTAGTTACTAGAACAGAGAGGTGAGGAACAGCCGGTCCCTCCCTAAATCGGAGGCTCAGGGTTCATAGTCACAACTCAACCTTAAAGGTTTTTTTGCAGTTTACAAAGGTACAGCTGCACTCAGGTACAGGAGACTTTAGAGGCGAATTGAGGCTGTTTATGTAAGGATGTATTCGGATGGGCTGGAGCCAGACTCCTGGGGCCCCTGTTGGCCAAGCAGCAGCTGATGGCAAACTGGGACTTGCCTTGCCGGCAAGCCGGGACCTGCTGGTGAGCCCATCTCTCAGGTCCTCTCTCCTCCACTCCATTAGCGGAGGCAGAAGGTTGGCTGCTGCCTGGCAGTGCCTCCCGCCTCCTCCTCCTCCGGCACGTGGCAGGAGGAGGCGCTCCACACCCAGCGCCTCCCGGGAGCCCAGCTCACATGCAGAGCTGTGTGACCCGGCCTCCCAGCAGCCACCACCGGTCTTGGGGAGGCGGGCGGGGAGCCACAGTGGCGGCAGCAGCCCAAGAGGGACAGCCTTGGCAGGGAAGGAAGGGGAGGAGGGGGTTTCCTCCTGGCCTCTCTGAAAGCACAGGGCCCCGCAGCAATCTCTCAAGCCTCTGGGGCAACAACTAAATGCGAGGCCTGGAAACCCAAGAGCCAGGGGAGCCCAGGGAACGCAGCTGGGGAACAGAAGCTGTGCCTGAGAGCAGAGATCTACTGGGAGGGGCCACAGACAGGGCCCCACTGAGGTCAGAGGGCAGTTTCTGAGCAGCAGGATGGAAGCAGGAGTATGTGGGGTGGGTGGGCCTGGAGCATGCGAGAAGCAGATCTATGACGATCCTGCTTGCGTTTCTTGGGCCTAATGAGCCTCTCTGCACCCAAATCAGGTAAGCTCTACGGGCCCCCACTCTGACCTGTTCTCCTCTGGCTCTGAGAAAACGCCATGCCCCATATGCCAGGGGGCCCTACTGCTAAACCTCCCTGAGTTCCGCTCAGTGGAGGCCCAAACCACCAACTCCCACAACGGGCAAGCTGAGCCCTGGGACCCAGCTCTTACTTGTCTAGATCATAGAGAGTATGCGAGTTCTCGGTGACCACCTCCACACCAGCCTCCTTGGCCATCTTCATGATGGCTGCATCCCGTTCTTTCCCAAAGGGTTCAGAGTCATACTCAAAGGTCAGGCGGGTCACCCCCCATTCCTGTGGACGAAGAGAATCTGTAATGCTCACCACTGCTGGGGAGAAGGAAGCTGGGCAGGCACTCAGCTCCCTGCCGAGAGGAAACCAAGCACGTTGGGAGACCCATCAGAACAAACTGGGGACAACGACTTGAACCAGAAAGCCAACCATCTGAGGGCCACGAGGTTTGAGGAGGGCAGGCCCCTGAGGAGAGGCCAACAGCCCTCACCAGTGGAGCCCAAGGCTGGCGGTCCCTGTAGGATCAGGAGAGAGGTGGGCAGCTCTGGGCACCACCAGTGTCCTTGTGGGAGAAGAATACAGCAGGAGGCTATAAATACTCGCTCCCAGGGGAGCCCCCTGTCCCAGAAAGAGGCAGAGGATTGCCACCTCCCGCCTGCTCAGCAGCCTTTCCCAGAGCTCCTTGGAGCCCTGCAAACTTCTGGCCTAGTTTTCTTGGCAGACTTGTGCTATGAGAAGTGTCCTCACAGTTTCCATGGCAACACTCCTGAGGCCAGTAGCAAACAGAGCTAGTGGGCTCCAGCTCTCAGACATCTGGGAAAGGAGCAGCCGCCCTTGGCCCAGAGGTCAGAGAAATCAGAGCAGATGGGCCACATATTTTAAAAGAAGGGGATTCTTCTCCAGGTCTTTAGTCATGTCTGGTAGAAATCTCCGTATTTCCTAGCAAACCTGGGAGAAAGCGGCCCAGTGAAAGGCTGCAGCCATTCTGGAACCCACAGAAAGCCCTAGAGCGTGCAGCCAGCAGGAGGGAACCACGTCCCAGCCCAGGTCTCTGGCCACGGTCCCTGAAAGCCCTGAGCCCTTGGGGCGGACGTCCTGGCCGTGCACATGCCAGTCCGGTCTCGACTCGGCCCTGCTGGCTGTGGCTCCCATGCAGAGCTGCTTATCTCTCATCCAAGGTTAAGGTTAGCACTAAACATTTATTGGGTGCTTACTAGGAGCCAAGTATTCTGCTTAGCAGTTCGTAATAGGTTACCAGGTGAAAGCCTCACAGCCCTGTGAGTAATAATAAAAATGTTACTATCACACGACACCGTCTCCAAGAAGCCTCCTTGGCCCTCTTCAGAAAGGTTCTCTGGCACCTGCCCGCTTCCCATCCCAGCGGTCACCACATGGCAGGGAAGCTGCCTACTACTCGCCAGTTTCCTCCATGAGTGTGAGGACTCGGAGCAGCAATCATGTCGCCTCAGTCTTCAGCGTCCTAGGACCCGGTGTGGGGCCGCGCAGCGTCCTAGGACCCAGTGTGGGGCCACGCACATAGCAGAAGCTTAATGATATACAGAGGATGGCGCTCTGTATCTCTGGGCTTGTAGAGGGCTGGGAGGTGGGGCGATGCAGCAGGAGAAGAGGGGCCCGTTTAATGGTGTGGTGGTCACAAACACAACTCCGGGCTCACAGCCTGGGCTCAGGTCCCAGACTGCTGCTCTGAGCTTCGCAGGCATGGGCAAAATATTGCTTCCCTGTCTGCAGAACAAGGACAGCAGCACCTACCTCTCAGGGCAGCGGCAAGGAGTACAGGGATTAATGTTCATAGAGCATGTACTGAGAACAGTGCCTGACTCACAGTCAGCCCTTAGTGAATGCTGGCTCTTACCAGCACTGTGTGATTTGTGCATGGTGTTTCTGGGTGTGGGGAGGTGGGGAAGTGGGGAGGGGAAGTGAACGCCGAAGTGTTTACTCAGCTGCCTGCCTTGACATTTAGTTTTTCCTCTTGTCTTTTCCCTCCAGGAAGAACAGGAAAGGAAGCGGGGTGCAGAGAGGCATAAAAACAATTGTGTGCTGACGTCCTAGAGCCCTCTGTTCATAAGCACTTCCGCCTCCATTTGGGTCTTAAAAAATGTGTATTATAAAGGGTTTGTGGGGAAAACCGGGCTGGCTACCTGACACAGCAACCAGAGGCCTATGTGGCACTGAAATGAGGATTTTGTCAAGCATTTACAGAGGAAGTAGGGACGCTCCCTTAAAGAGGCTGGTTTGGCTGGTTTTTTTTCCCAATAAGAAGAGCAAAACAAGAGGGGAAATGCCCCTCGATAAACAGGAAACCTCACCCTCAAACTCCCGGCACAAGAAGAGCCCTAATAAATCTTGCTGGCTTGAACCAAGAAAATATTTAAGGAAGCCAGGGATATCTGGGGTGAAATAAGTTGCCACATCCCATGTCTGAACTGAGCTGGGAACTTTCCAATAAGACGCCAGATTCCCTGATGTCTTCCTTAACACAGTTTCCATTCTGTGGGCAGCTGACCAGCTTCATTAGCTCCCAGCCTCCCTAGCAGCAGTGGTCAGCCCGGCCCTGACTGTCTCCACTTCCTCAGTGAGAACATCGTCTCATTCAGTCCGCGGGGAGCAGGCGCCCACTGTCTTGTCCCGGTCTCTGCGCACTTACCTTGAACAGCCTCGGGAACACGTCAGCCGGCTGGCCCCGGACCACAAAGAGGCGGGAGTTCAGTTTCCTTAAGCTTCTGTCCAAATCTTCCAGAGACTGAAGTAGGAACCTGCAGAAGCCACGGAGTCCTTGTTGGTGGTAACATAACAAAGAGCCACTCATTTCTAACAAAGCGGTGAGAACCTTGTTTATGCCAGACCAGTAGCACAGTTCTCCTGGGTTCTTGTCCAGGCGTGATGTGGCGGGGGGTCAGGGCCACCTCCGTTGAATCCTGCCTTTGCCATTACTAGCTGCGTGGCTTTAGGTAATTACTTAACCTCTTTAGCTTCTTTCCCCCTAATCTGTCATACAGAGTTGGTGTTAGCACCCATCGCATAGATTTGTTAAGGAAAGAACGCCAGATAATGCAAGAAGAGCATTCAGTACAGAGCCCGGAAGAGAGGAACCTGGGGGAGCGTGAGCTGCTCCTTCTGGTGCCATTCCTCGCGATCAGAGGCCAGTCGCTTACTCCCTCTTGGCCTCAGGCCCTGGGTGTAACTCTCTGCCCATCACTAGGGGGCTGTGAGAACCACAAGGGGGAAGAGATTGGGGACCATCCGAGAAACAAGGGCAGTCCTATGGTATATAGGCAGAGGTCCCATCAGCAGAGGAACAAGACTGCAGTTGCCCTGGAAGGTCTCATCCACCCTGGTCTGACAGACTCCCTGTCTCCGCACTCATGCTCTGGTCTGCGCGGGTGTCTCCTGACACGGCCCCACAGCCTGGGCTGGGTCCCCAGCGTTTCACTTGGCAGGTAGCCCCTTCCCCAGGCCTCTCCAGGACCCTGGCCATCAAGTTCTCATCCCAAGAGGGAGAAGGTATGTGTCTGTAGGATTCCCTCCCATGCATCCATGGGCGTGGGACTCCAAAACACAAGACACCTGGCCGGAGGGCTGGATCAACATGGGACAGGGACAGGAAACGAACACTGCCTGAGAGCTTTCGGGGTCTGTTTACTTTACAGGACCACAAAAATGTATCACCTGCACAGCTAGGCAAAGGAGAAAAGGAAAGATACTCATCTGAATGCAGAGTTCCAAAGAATAGCAAGGAGAGATAAGAAAGCCTTCCTCAGTGATCAATGCAAAGAAGTAGAAGAAAACAATAGAATGGGAAAGAGATCTCTTCAAGAAAATGAGAGATACCACAGGAACATTTCATGCAAAGATGGGCTCAATAAAGGNCCCCGGTCCTCTCAGGCCCCCCCTCCTCTCAGGCCTCCTGTCCTCTCAGGAGGGAAATACGAGAGACTGCTTCCATGCCACCTGCAGGATGCCTAGGAGTAACTGGCGATTGTTAGACTCCACAACCTCTAGACAGAGGCTCCTCCATCTGCGGCTCCCAGGAACGTGCCTGCCTTGCACTTGGGAGCCTGCATCCTTCACAGCCCACTAGGCTGCACAGGACGCTGAAGCTACAAACAGGACTGGCATGCACATGAAAGCGAGGTTCCAGCTGCCTTCTGTAGACTTTATTTCTAGACCTCATGTATTCATTTGGCTGCAAGGGGTCTTAGGTGCCGCACGATCTTCACTGCACCGTCTTTTAGTGCATGGACCCTCTAGTTGTGGTGTGTGGGCTCCAGAGAGACCAAGCTCAGTGCTGTAGCCCGCTGACTTCGTTGCTCCGTGGCACGTGGGATCTTAGTTCCCCAACCAGGGATTGACCCACAGTGTGTCCTTGCAGCACCTCTCAAGTACAGATGACCCAGTGAGAACCCTTTTCTTTTTTGACAAGAGAAGTCTACCGCCAAGGCAGGCAGCAGAAGGCAGGACTCCGAACTCAGCAACCAAACGATAGTAACAGCAGTAACTAACATTTCATGAGCATTTANCAGGGATTGACCCACAGTGTGTCCTTGCAGCACCTCTCAAGTACAGATGACCCAGTGAGAACCCTTTTCTTTTTTGACAAGAGAAGTCTACCGCCAAGGCAGGCAGCAGAAGGCAGGACTCCGAACTCAGCAACCAAACGATAGTAACAGCAGTAACTAACATTTCATGAGCATTTACAGTGAACCAGGTACTATTCTCCCTGGAGGAAGAAATGGCTACCACTCCAGTATTCTTGCCTGGAGAATTCCACAGACAGAGGAGCCTGTCCATGGTGGGCTACAGTCCACGCAGTTGCAGAGTCAGACAGGACTCTGGTTCTATGCTCAGGTTCTATTCTACTTGCTTTACGTACATCGCCTCATTTAATTCTCATTTTACAGTTGAGGAAAACTGAGGCACAGAGAGACTACGTAACTTGTGTAACATCATTCACCTAACAAATAACCAGAATTCAAACCTGGACAGTGTGGCTTGGTCTGCATTCGTAACCACCAGGCTCCAGTGCCTCTCAACCAGTACTCATCCCCTGAACACTGAGGCCAACACTTTGCTACCAAATCCTTGTTCCTCGAGGGGGCTCAAAACAGTTGTGAGTCACCCAGAAGCTTGCCAAAATGCAGGACCTCAGGCTCCCTCCCAGACCTCCAGAAACAGAATCTGCATTTGTAGCAATCTCCCTTGGTGATTGCTCTGCACATTAACGTTTCAGAAGCACCGTCCCAGAAAACAGAACTTGACTTCTAGCTTCTATTGACAAGTTGTCTGCCTTGGCTTCTAGTTTGTTTTCACTAAAGTTCCTCTCTTTGAGATCCTGGTTTTGGCCCTCTAGAAATGCTATTACTTCCAACTCCCCCAACCCCCAGTCAAGCCCTGCAGGGCTTCTCCAGAAAGGGAGGTCTCACGATGACCTCCAGGAGCCCCAGCCTCCAAGCAGAGAAACTGCAGCCGCTGCGAGGGCACCACCCGAGGGGCCTGCCAAGAAGGAATGTGGAGCAGTGCCGCTGCTAGGCAAAAGCGCCCTGGTGTCGGCGGGCACATTCTTTCACCAGAGAGAACCCTGGGCCTTTGTGCTCCCCTAGAGCCCTCCTCTCCATGTGGCCAGTTTCTCTTTACTCCAATGAGGGACAACTCCAGAGAAAACTGGCCTGGGCACTGGAGGTGGCAGTGTTTGGGCAGCAGTTCACCCTTGGCAGCTCCCAGCTGAGCTCACATGGCCAACACTCAGAGCCCACAGTCTGTGCCAGTGGCTCAAGCTCACCCTTTGGATCAGGCGGCATGTGCAGCTCAGTTGCATTACGTAAGTGCTCTGCAGTCAGGCGCACAAGTGGAGGAAACCAACTTGGGATTTCCAAAAATACTAAAAGGACAGTCATTCAGGGACTCCATGGAGCTAGCCTTTTAAAACAAGACAGGCAAATCTTTAGGCAAAGACTTCTCCAGAGACAGCAGATTCTGTGTCGAGAAATATTTTTGTTTATTTGTTATTAATAGGAGGAAGGAAAATGATAGTGAATTCTTTTTTTGGGGTCCAGATTGCCCTTGACCAAGTCTCTCTGCTTCAAGCCAAGGTTGTTTAACTGTAATGATGATAATGTTGGCTGGCCCAAACTGGCTGCATATGGCATCAATAGAAATTAACTTCTCCTAAGGGCTTCCCAGGTGATGCAGTGGTAAGGAAGCTACCCGCCAAGAGACGAGGGTTCGATCCCTGGGTCGGGAAGGTCCCCTGGAGCAGGAAATAGCAACCACTCTAGTATTCTTACCTGGAAAATTCCATGGACAGAGGAGCCTGGCAGTTTACGGTTCATGGGGCTGCAAAGAGTTGGATATGACTGAGAGAGCACGTGTACACACACACAATTTCTCCTGGAAATGGGACAAACTGAGAGAGTAGCACTGATATATAGACATGGGCTGTCTATACAAGAGCTGGGAAGAAGCTGCTGTGTATAACCCAGGGAGACCAGGGTTAAAATAGCTGGGGAGAAGCTGCTGTATATTACCCAGGGAGACCAGCCTGGCGCTCTGTGATGACCGAGAGGGGCAGGATCGAAGTGGGGTGCGAGAGAAGCTCAAGAGGGAAGGGATATGTGTATACAGATAGCTGACTCACGCTGTTGTAAGCAGAAGCTAACAAAACATTGTAAAGCCATTATACTCCAATTTAAAAAAACAGAAATTAAGAGTGCTTAGGCCAAATGGAAAAGAATAACCCAAACCCACAGTCCACAGGAGGGATGGATCCCTATGTATCACTTGGATAAAAATATATTTATCCTTTCCTAACTTCAAAGAGAAAGATGAAGATCAAAGTTTTCACGCCTTTGGGGCAGATGGAAACATTTTCTCAGCAGCAGAACAACAAAAATGACTCTGCTGGGTACAGAGAAACTCAAATTCCCTGCCAGCAGACCACAGTTCACAATCTCCTTCTTGCTGGCCAAGCTCCAGGCAGAATCACCCAACATGGACAGTGCATGCGTGTTTAGCTCCCAGCAGTGGGAAGAGAGTTGTTCTTATCAGGCATCCCGGGTCACCTTTTATTAATTGAGCAATTTCAGCTGATATTTTATTTCTACCAACTCCTTCTGTCCCCAAAGTTCCTCACGATAGGTGCAGCACAGAGCCAAGGAGAAAATGACAGAAATAAAGGGTGAGGTGAATGAACTGTTGCCCAACACCTATCTCAGCTGCAGTAGGGAGAGAAAGGTAATTTAAAAAGAAAAAAATGCAGAGGCTTATTTGGAGTACCCATTTTAAAATCTAGAAGCGGTTCACACCCCTGACTCTTTTTGTGTGTGTATGATTCTCACTGCAGGACGTCCTTTCAGATGCAGTGAATTTGGGGCAGGTAGGGCTGGGGAAAGTGGAACAGGCCTTTGCTAATTAGTACTTAACAAAAAAAGTCCTGAGGTTCAGATGCTACCATGAGCCATAAACTTCCCACTGCCACCAAGGCAAGAAGTATGCTAGCCCTTCTGCTACGCTAATAAATCTACATATTCTCGGCTGCCTTTTTCTGTCCATTTTGACTCTTAGAAAGTGTCCTTCGTGGTTATTTTAATCTGATTTATCTGCTGAAGAACGCAGTGTGGGAGTCAGTGTAGGAAGTGCAGGAGGACAGCAGAGACACAGATTGTGGCCCCCTGGCCTCTGGCAGAAGGCCTGGAGCCCACTCTTCCGAGGGAGGCTTCTCAGAAGCAGCAACTGAAGTGTCTGCAGAGCTAGAATGTTCTGTGGCGGCACAGTCTCCCAGGTCACTTCCAGATCCAGAAACAGCCATGGAAGACTACACCTCAGTAGCTGTGCAGAGGCACCTCCGCTCTTCCGCACCCCCACCCCCAACAAAACGCACAAGACCGCCTGCAGCTCCGCCTTCACGCTGAACCTGGGAGCAAAGAGTATGGTGGGGGTGGTATGAATGCGTCTGTGTCCAAACCCAAGAGCAATGACCATATTCCATCTATTCTGGGTGACTTCACCTCTCGTCTGATGGCAAAACAAATCGCACTCCTTGCCAATGGGCTGCAACACGTATCCCAAGTTGTCAGGCTGCGGTGCTCGGGCCAGTGCTTCTCTGGCTTTGCTGCACATGTCAGCTTTAAAGACCCTAGTGCCCAGGGCATAACCCAGAACAATGAAACAGAACTGGGAGATAAGGGGACCCAGGCATCTTTCAAAGGTCCTTAAATGATTCCTGTGTGCCGCAAGGTTAAGAACCACTGCTCTAGTGTGTCCCCCAGTTTTATTTATTTCATGGCATCAATTCTACTAAAGGAAGGCTGGTTACTTGTCTTGTGCCACGAAAACGTAGGCTCCAGGAGCTCTGGATACCACATCTGCGGGTTCACTGCTGTGTCCCTAGCAGCAGTGCCTGGCAGATATTAGGCATTCATTAAATAATTGCTCAATTAACATCTGCATTCTTGCATGGCCTCTGACTTCAGGCTTTGACCCCAGCATGACTTTAATCAGCAACAGAGTTTTTGTCATTGATCTGTGACCTCCACTACCACAAAAGAACAGGCAGTCCTATGCAGTGTCCTCCAAAACCTGATAAAAGAAGAACCTCCTTCGTGACAATACAACCAGTAGGCAGTCTGGATTCTATTTACTCTGCCTGGCACGCTGCCACTGGGAGAGGGGCAGAGTCTGAGACTCAGTCCACGCTAGGGATGGCAGGTCATTTGTCAACCCCAACCTCCTATCTATAGAAACTGGAGCAGAGGCAGAGCAAAACAGCAGCTGAACACTGTGTGGGCAGGCTCTCCACAGGGCTGTTTTTAGTGGTTCTCTCAATATTATATTAAGTGGGACAGAAGGGGCACAGAATAGACCCACTGCTGGGGGCACTCACTCTCCTAGCAGGGCACACACCTTGGAAAGGAAAGAATGGTGGAGAGCCAGCGTATCCCGGGAATAACTCTGCCCCTTGTGCAACAAGGCCACAAGCAAATATCCTCCAGAACAATGCAAACAAACCAGAGGACTACTGCAGGGTGTGTTGCACACAGACGGGAACACAGTGTCTCGGAACCCCTTGGTTTCAAACACCGCTTAAAGAGAAAACACATCTACTGCCCATCTGTTCATCCTTTTCCATGATCCTGTCCACTTCATCTCCTGGGAGTCATCAAAGAGGGGCCCTCCATACCACAGCGTTCCTGCTCCCTAATCTCAGCACATCAGTTGATAAAAGTCTAATTCACGACTGCTCAACCGTGCTTTAAAATCAGTCTCCAGAGAAGAGGAGGAAGGAAGGGACATTTTTGGTTCCTTTTTTTTTTCCCCCCTGGCAAGTCCATAGCTGCTGAGGGAATTCTCCAAAGTGGGTTAAGCACCGTTCTCTGCTCTCTGGCTCAGGACAAAGTGTCTCTAACTGAACATGCCCTTGAGCCTGGCACTTTGCCTTATTTGATGCTAAGCCAGAGTCTCTAGACATCTCCCAGAGACAGGATGATCCTGGTGGAGGGAAGGCAGGATGGAGGAAAAAAATGGATTAAAAAAAAAATCCGGAGGCTTAAAGATGACCTTCAGGAGCTGGGCAAGGCCTCTTTACTTGAAGAACGCAGGCATCTGCTGTGCTGTCAGTTCAGGAACCCTCCCTGTCCTCACCCCACCCCCACCCCGCCCCAGGTTCACGCCTAGACAGGAGTCCCTGTTCTGCCACTCACTGGCTAAGTGCTCGGGCAGGTCAGCTTGTGTCACTGGGACTCGAGTCTCACCCGTACAACGGGAATCATGATCTGTCCCACAGGAACGTGGTGAGGACCAACCAAAGAGGGCAGCACCCAGTGCGGACCCGCGGTGTCAGAGGCTAGCCCTTCTGAGGCTAAGCCCCCACCCCAGGCCGTTACTACCGGGACTCACTGCTTCCCCGGTCCCGCTTCTCCTCTCCGGGGACTCGGCTCCGTCGCCCTGCTGCACCTCCTTAAGGTCGGGGTCTTTCGGCAGAGGCGACTGGGACCAGAGCCTCCGCTTCCGAGGGTGGGTGCCCCAGAGGCCAGGCTGCGTGCCCCGGGCCCACGAACCGCGCTCCCGCCCCGGGGCCCCCCCTCACCTCCATCGGTTGATCCCGACTGAGGAGGAGGCCGCGAACCAAGGGTCGAGGATGTAAACGCAACGCACGCAGTGCGCCCCGCGCACGGCAGCCAGCAGAGCTGGGTTGTCATGGAGCCGCAGCCCCTTGCGGAACCAGTGCACTGAGGAGGCGCCGTCGCTACGGGCCGCGGGCGCCTGGGCCGCAGCCGCCGCTGTCGAGGTAGTCGCCGCCGCCGCCATCACCGCCCTGACTGCTGGGGCAGCCACCGCACCGCCCCCGTAGGCGCCGCGGGCCTGGCCCCTGGCCCGCCCAGTGACCTATGACGCCACAGCTCCTCCCTGGGGCCCCGCCCCACGACCCTGGAGCGCCTCTGCTATTGGCTGAGTACCTCTCGCCGGGCGATTGGCTCTGAGGCGCCCCGGTCTGTCCCCGCCCCCTCACGTTCCCTCCATGTGTGGGCTCTCTGGAGAGGAGCCGGAGGGCCGGGCGAGATGGGGTGACTGAGAGCGGCTCTTCCCAAGGAGGTCTGGGCGTGGACGGTGTCTGGAGGGACAGTGGATTCCAGACGTCTTGCTTGAAGCTGTGTGGGCTGGCGGGGTTGCTGTGACTCCAAAAAGTGACTAACAGGACGAACAAATGGCTGCCCTACGTCAGCATCGTCACCGATAGCATCACTCTGTACATCGTTACAACGTTTTACTACAGCCACCATTTACTGAGTGCATCTTTTAAGCCAAGCAGCATGATTAATACCCTTACATTGACGTGTGGAGAGGTGCCCTGCTGTGCAGCAGTAAATGGGTTGGGAGTAGGGACTGGAAATGTGGAGGATGTGATTTGAGATAGTAATTATGCCATCAGATGAATTTTTTCTTTTTGTTCTGGGTTTAGTAGACTCAGTGGTACCTCTGTATGCAAAGCACTGAACTGAAGTCTGTGTGAGATTGACACTCCCCAATCCTCGCCAGGGGAGCCAAGCGGAGCCCTCTTCTTCTGAGGGTTATCCAATGAATCTGTCTCAATTTGGCCCTAGGTGTGCCTGTTCTCAGAACACTTCCTGAACTTGGGAATGAGAAATGAAGGAGTTTAGCAATATCGCCAGCAATTTAGCAGCATGACTTGGAGCAACTCTGTAAACCACAGTGTTATTGCAATCCTAGGCTCTCTCATTGTCAGGGTTTTGTACAAACTGTTCCCTCAAACCTGAATCACCACACACCGCCCCCCCCCCCTTTCTAATTTCAGTTTGTCCTGTGTCTCTGCTCAGTGTGACTTCACCAGGGCTTCCCAGGTGACTTAGTAAAAAAGAATCCACTTGGCAATACAGAAGACAGGGGTTCAATATCTGGTCTGGGAAGATCCCCTGGAGAGGGAAATGGCAACCCACTCCAGTATTCTTGCTGGGGAAATCCCTGGACAGAGGAGCCTGGTAGGCTACAGTCATGGGGTTGCAGAGTCAGACACACCTTAGGGACTGAACAACAACAAAACAACACTGTTCAGTGTAGACGTCGTTTGCTGTCAGTGTAGACAGCACATCTCACTCTGTGCTTTTTATCACTGGCCTTATACATGATATTGGAATTTCTCATCTGTCTGCCTCATTAGATTATAATTTCCTGGAGGGCGAGGACTGTGGCTCATTTACAGCTATATTTCCAGGATCCGGCTCAGTGCTTGGCACTTAATGCTCAAAGATTATTTGAGTAAAAGTTGGACAGGGACTAGAGTCTTAGGTTGCCAGGAACATTAATGGTCTATCCCAGTCCTGACCCTGTTGTTATTTTGTAATCTTCTCTCCAATGTCTTGCTGAATGATGAGATGCCACCTCTTGTTACTTTTTAAAAAATATTTACCTATATAATATTTAAATTGAGACATAGTTGAGCATAACTTTTCTTTTGAGACTTTGTGTCCCATCTTCTAGCCCCTTTTGCCTCCACAAGGAGTGGAACAGAGAGTGTCCTATTAGGAGTGGAACAGAGAGTGGAAGGAGATTGTTCTTTCCTAGAGCCTCAAAGATGGATGTTTGCTTCTTCTCCTCTGAACTCCCATGATGCTTTCTCTACAGAGCATGAGCTCTGTGAGGGCAGGGACTGCATTTATCTTGCTCACCAGTGTATTCTCGGCACTTAGTTTGGTACCTGACATGCAGTGGGTGCTTATAAATGTTTGCTGAATGCCTAGGTGATCATCATATCTCTCTCTTTCTTTTTCTTTCATTTTTAGTTGACATGTCTTGCAAGTTTGGCAGTTTATTTGTTGAGGAAATAGAGTCATTTTCCCTGCAGAAAGCCCACATTCTGGATTGTTCTCATTGGCTACACCTCTGAGAATCATTTAACATACCAGTCTCTAATCCTGTACTTCCTGTCAACAGTCATTTTCCCTGCAGACAGCCCACATTCTGGACTGTCCTGATTGGCTGCATCTCTGAGCATCATTTAACAGACCAGTCTCTAATCCTGTACTTCCTGTCAATTGGAATTCAGGATTTTTTTTTTTTTTTTTCAGACAAGGATAGCTGATAAATGAACTTTCCCTGGGAAGCAGGCACAAGATATCAACTTGTTCCTCATTTTGTGATTTTAAAATTAAGCACTGTTTTCCAATGCCGTGGCTCTTTCTATCCTATAGGTTATTATGAAAGGCAGTGTGGTCAAGCCCAAAGTCTTACGCATTTGGAATGACTGTGTTAAAATTCTGATTCTGCTTTTGCTCCGTGTGATCTTAGGTAAACTAGTTGACCTCTCTGTGTCCCACTTTCTTAACCTATATAATAATTAGGATACAGTAAGCATTTAATAATAGCTAGCTACTGTTTTTCTAACCAGCATGAGCTCTGTCTGCTTTTATTTTCCTTGCAACACCCATGCCCTGGGTCTTTACACATAATGAGTGCTCCATAAGTTGCTGAGTGAATAAAAGATTTTAGTCAGTTCTTTAAAATCCTCAAAATTATACCAGTGATGAAAAGGGAAGTCATCACCATCAATCCCCAAACAAATCAATTAGTTTTTATCTTTATGTAGCCTTCCAGACTTTGTCCATAAAGATCTCAGTTCTGCAACTTTAATCAAAGCAGAGGTGCAATGTTGCATGCATCTTTGAACAAAATATTCAACATGCTTCATAAGGCTGAGCACCAAAGAGCTGATGTTTTCAAACTGTNCAATTAGTTTTTATCTTTATGTAGCCTTCCAGACTTTGTCCATAAAGATCTCAGTTCTGCAACTTTAATCAAAGCAGAGGTGCAATGTTGCATGCATCTTTGAACAAAATATTCAACATGCTTCATAAGGCTGAGCACCAAAGAGCTGATGTTTTCAAACTGTGGTGCTGGAGAAGACTCTTGAGAGTCCCTTGGACAGCACGGAGATCAAACCAGTCAATCCTAAAGGAAATCAACCCTGAATATTCATTGGCAGGACTGAGGCTGAAGTTGAAGCTCCAATACTTCGGCCGCCTGATGCGACGAGACAGCTCATTGGAAAACATTCTGATGCTGGGAAAGATTGAGGGCAGACGGAGAAGGAGGTGGCAGAGGATGAGATGACTGGATGGCATCACTGACTCAATGAACATGAGTTTGAGCAGACTCTGGGAGATGGTGAAGGACAGAGAGGCCTGGTGTGCTGCAGTCCACTGGGTCACAAAGAGTAAGACACGACTTAGTGACTGAACAACAACATATTGCTATGTCATTGTCTTTGTGTTTGCTATTTTTATTTTCAAGTTGACAAAGATGAGTTATCTTTTTGAATGACTGCATATTGCTTTGGGTATAATAACAGGATAATATCCAAGAATGAGGACGTAAACCTGGCACTGGATGGAATACTGGAGTGCAAAGCCCTTTTTTGGACTTTGCAGTTCAAAAGGGACATAGAGAAATTGGAGAGAGACCAAAGAAGTCTGTAAATTGCTAAGTAGGTGAAATGTACTTATGAGTTATTACATCTTTTAGATAAAAGAGAACTGAGTCATACATCTTATTGTTTATTTATTAACACCTTGTTATTTACAAGCCTCTCTGAAGAGTAGTTGCCATGTGGATGCCAAACGGTTACTCCTTATTTCCTCTAAAGAAGGTGAAAGTCACTCAGTTGTGTCTGATTCTTTGCAACCTCGTGGACTGTAGCCTGCCAGGCTTCTCTGTCCATGGAATTCTCCAGGCTGGAATACTGGAGTGGGTAGCCATTCCCTTCTCCAGGGGGTCTTCCCAACCCAGAGACTGAACCCAGGTCTCCTGCATTGCAGGTCGATTCTTTATTGTCTGAGCCACCAGGGAAGCCCATGTTTCCACTAAGGGCAGAATGAAAGAATCTAGTTTAGGTTAGAAAGAGTAAGAGATTTAAGGAGGGACTTTATACTAAGTGGGCTTCCCTGGTGGCTCAATTGGTAAAGAATTCACCTGCAATGTGCGAGACCTGGGTTCCATCCCTGGGTTGGGAAGATCCCTGGGTTGGGAAGATCCCCTGGAAAAGGGAATGGCAACCCACTCCAGTATTCTGGTCTGGAAAACTCCATGGACAGAGGAACCTGGCAGGCTCCAGTCCATGGAGTCTCAAAGAGTCAGACACAACTGAGCAACTTTCACTTTCACTTTTTATACTAAGTGGTTTAGGAATGAGACAAATTAGCCAAGTATTGGGAAGTTTCTTTCTTCGCTAAAAATATTTAAGAAAACAGAGGTCAGAGTCCTGTTTTCTTTTTTTTGTAGTAGTCCTGCATGGAGACTGGCTTAGGCAGCTTTTTACATTCCCTAAAAACTACGCTTTGTATTATTTGACAATTGGTTGAAAGGTAACCTTGGAAACGAACAGAGATCATTCTGTCGTTTTTGAGATTGCATCCAAGTACTGCATTTTGGACTCTTTTGTTGACCATGATGGCTACTCCATTTCTTCTGAGGGATTCCTGCCCGTGGTAGTGGATATAATGGTCATCTGATTTAAATTCATCCATTCCAGTCCATTTTAGTTCACTGATTCCTAGAATGTCAATGTTCACTCTTGCCATCTCTTGTTTGACCACTTCCAATTTGCCTTGATTCATGGACCTGACATTCCAGGTTCCTATGCAATATTGCTTTTTACAGCATCGGACCTTGCTTCTATCACTGGTTCACATCCACAGCTGGGTATTGTTTTTGCTTTGGCTCCATCCCTTCATTCTTTCTGGAATTAATTCTCCACTGATCTCCAGTAGCGTGTTGGGTACCTACTGACCTGGGGAGTTCCTCTTTCAGTATCCTATCATTTTGCTTTTTCATACTCTTCATGGGGTTCTCAAGGCAAGAATACTGAAGTGGTTTGCCATTTCCTTTTCCAGAGGACCACATTCTGTCAGACTGCTCCACCATGACCTGCCCATCTTGGGTTGCCCTGCGGGCATGGCTTAGTTTCATTGAGTTAGACAAGGCTGTGGTCCTAGTATGATTAGATTGACTAGTTTTCCGTGAGTATGGTTTCAGTGTGTCTGCCCTCTGATGCCCTCTTGCAACACCTACCATCTTACTTGGGTTTCTCTTACCTTGGGCGTAGGGTATCTCTTCATGGCTGCTCCAGCAAAGTGCAGCCGCTGTTCCTTACCTTGGACAAAGGGTATCTCCTCACTGCTGCCCTTCCTGACCTCCAGCGTGGGATAGCTCCTCTAGGCCCTCCTGCGCCTGCGCAGCCACCACTCCTTGGATAGGGGTTGCTCCTCCTGGCTGCCACCCCTGGCCTCGGGCGCAGGGTGGCTACTCCCGCCGCTGCGCCTGGCCTTGAACTAGGGGTGGCTCCTCTCGGCTGTTCCTGCGCCGTCGCAGCCTGGCGCCACTCTCGGCCACTGCCCCTGACCTCAGACATGGGGTAACTCCTCTTGGCCACTGCCCTTCGGGCATGGGGTCCTCCCGGCTTCTGCCCCTGACCTGGGATGTGGGGTAGCTCCTCTCGGCCGCACTTAGTGCACTGGTCGCAGCCGCCTGCGCTTAGTGCCCCGGTCGCGGCCGCCTACAGAAATGATATGGACCTAACAGAAGCAGAAGATATTAAGAAGAGGTGCCAAGAATACACAGAAGAACTGTATAAAAAAGATCGTCGTGACCCAGATAATCACGATGGTGTGATCACTCATCTAGAGCCAGACATCCTGGAATGTGAAGTCAAGTGGGCCTTAGAAAGNTGGCGTGCTGCGATTCATGGGGTCACAAAGAGTTGGACACGACTGAGCGACTGAACTGAACTGAACTGGGCAAGTTACTTAATCTCCCTGGGCCTCAGTTTCCTCATTTGTAAAATGAGGATAATGATAACAATGATGATGATGATAGATAAATAATAATAATAATAAAACAGGTGCAGCATGGAATTGGAACAAGATAAAAAAGATAAACATCTCAGAATTGAGAATCCAGAAACAGACCCTCACATATGTGGGTATTTATTTCTGACAAGGAGATGTCTGTGTAAAAATGTGGATTAAAAATGGTTTTTCCCACAATGAAAATGAGCCAAGTGAGCGACTTTCAGCTGGTTGACCCATTTTCATTATAGGAAAAACCATTTTTAGTTGCTCAGTTGTGTCTGACTCTTTGCAACCCCGGGCAGGCAAACCATGGGGTTGCAAAGAGTTGGACGTGACTGAAGTGACTTAGCATGCATGCAAGAATACTGGAGTCAGTTGNACAATGAAAATGAGCCAAGTGAGCGACTTTCAGCTGGTTGACCCATTTTCATTATAGGAAAAACCATTTTTAGTTGCTCAGTTGTGTCTGACTCTTTGCAACCCCGGGCAGGCAAACCATGGGGTTGCAAAGAGTTGGACGTGACTGAAGTGACTTAGCATGCATGCAAGAATACTGGAGTCAGTTGCCATTTCCTCCTTCAGGGGATCTTTCAGACCCAGGGACTAAATTCCTGTCTCTTGCATTGCAGGCAGATTCTTTACCGTCTGAGCCACCGGAGAAGCACCGGGTCAACCGGGTATCCTAATGTTAAAAAGAAAAGAAAAGAAAATTGACCTCTGTGTCAAGGCCTACACACAAATCAATTCCAAGTAGATTACATGTTTAATATGAAATATAAAACAGTAAAGCTTTGAGAAAGTTACACAGGAGAATATCCTTATGTCCTTGGGGGAAGATAAAGAATTCTTTAATACAACATAGAAAGTGCTAATCATAAAGGAAAGATTGATAAATTGAACTATATTAAAATTAGGTTTAAAAAAAATAAAATAAAATTAGGTTTTGTGTATCAAAAACAGCATTATTTAGTGAGTGAAAAGGCAAATTACAGAATGAGAGAAGATAGTTGTAATGCTTATTCTTAGAGAGCTCAGATCCATAATATTTAACAAATTCTTACAAATAAAAAAGAGAAAAAAGATAGGCAAACCAAGGTGAAAGTCGACCACTGTTGAAACAGGCACCTTCCACTTCCTTCCCAACAAAGGATATACAGATGACCAATGAACACAGGAAAAGGTGTTCACCTTTCTAAGTTCAGTGGAGAAATAACAATCACAGTGAGATGCCACTGTAGACCCACTAGAACAGGTAAAGTTACAAGAGTTGACAAAACTGTGTGTTGGGGAAAATGTGAGCCATCAAAACACGCATACTCTGTTGTTGGAAGTGTAAACTGATACAACTCCTTTAGAAAGCTGTGTTATACACCAAATTTGAAAACCCAAATGCCCTTAGAAGTTTAGGAAGATAGGATGCCGGCTCCGATTGGGTCTAGTGTGGTGAGTCCAGAATTCCACGCATTTGTCCCTGTCCTCTCTGGCTGTGTTTGTCCCAGAGTGTTTGCTCCTAAGGATGTCCCCAGCAATGGCCAGGGTTTGGTGGAGTTGAAACAGCTGAAGGCCCCCCAGATCCTATGAAGAATGGTGGTTCTGGGACTTCCCTGGCAGTCCAGTGGTTAAGA
Organism: Neotragus moschatus; assembly: GCA_006410615.1. Taxonomy (NCBI): domain Eukaryota; kingdom Metazoa; phylum Chordata; class Mammalia; order Artiodactyla; family Bovidae; genus Neotragus; species Neotragus moschatus. The sequence goes on from SJYA01002088.1 coordinate 1,639,149, forward strand.
CTTGCTTCCACTGTAGGGAGTGCAGGGTCCATCCCTGGTCAGGGAACTAAAGTCCTGCCTGCTATCTATGTTACATGCTTAATCATATTTGACTTTTTGCAACACTGTGGACCAGAGCCTGCCAGGCTCCTCTGTCCATGGGATTTTCCAGGCGAAGTACCTGGAGTGGGTTGCCATTTCCACTTCTAGGGGATCTTCCCAATGCAGGGATCGAACCTGGGTCTCCTGCATTGGCAGGTGGATTCTTTACCATCTAAGTGACCAGGGAAGCCCCTGCCTGCTAGCCCCTGCCAAAAAATACACAAAGAATTGGCTTTAAAAAATTCTTTACTTATAAAAAAAATAAAAGAAAAAGAAAAAAAAGGTGGTTCTCTGAAGATTGCCCTAGGAGCCTCCCTAGACTGTTCTGCTGGTCAAAGAAGTTATGGAAGGTCATCTTGAGGAAGACTTCCCTACAGACACACAGGAGGTATCACCTGAGGCAGGAAGTAACCAGTATCACCTTGTTGTTAAATCCTATGGGGGCTTGAGGACTTCCCTGATGACTCAGTGGTAAAAATCCTCCTGAAATGCAGGAGCCTCAAGAGACAAGGGTTTGATTCCTGGGTTGGAAAGATCCCCTGGAGGAGGAAAATGGCAACCCACTCCAGTATTCTTGCCTGGAGAATCCCATGGACAGAGGAGCCTGGCAGGCTACAGTCCATGGGGTTGCAGAGATTTGGACACTGAAGCAACTTAGCACGCAGCACACACGCATGGGGGCTTGAACCAATTGTCAGACCCAAGGAGGGGACAACATTGGGTAGGGTGGGCCTCACCTCCTGCTGACTCACCACTTGAGACTTTGATAACATTGAGCAAAGGGCCAAAGAAATGAGTGAGCACTTTTCTAATCTTTGTCAGAGATGATCAGGAACTGACAGGATGTTTGAGCTGTGATCAGATGAGGTGTGGCCATCAGACTCTGGGCCCAGAGGCTGGTGGGGGATGGGCTGGCAGCTATGCTCAGATCCCCTGGGACTTAGACCTCTGTCACTTCCATCAAAGGAAAGCTGCCCTCAGAGGTGAGGCCCCAGCCTAGGATTAGTCACTCAGCCATGCCCAACTCTATGAACCCCCGGACTATAGGCTGCCAGGCTCTTCCGTCCATGGGATTCTCCAGGTAAGAATACTGGAGCAGGTTGCCAGTCCCTTCTTCAGGGTGCCGGGAGCCAGCGTAAGGAACTTTGCCCGTGGCAAAGGTCATGAGGAAGGAGGCTCGGCATAATGTAAAGGCGGGATTGAGCCTCAGGAGACCTCCTGTTCCCGAGCATCTACTCCCAAACCAGAGTCTGCCTACTTTAATGCTTTATGCTCTCACCTATACCTCTGACTTTACGGGGGGCTGTCCCTCACCACCTCTCTCAGAGAAGGAGTTAACTTATAGCTCCAAGTTAATAAAAATTCCTGAGCGTGACAAGAGTGTTTCAACTTACAAACTCCTCTGAAGTTTCTCTAGTCTGCTTGAACAGGTTCATCCAGCCACATGTGATTGTTCACAGCCTCCCAACCATGAGAGGCACGAGATGCTTTAAACTTTCTAAATACAGATTCTTTTGAGAAGTTAGAAAATTATTAGTATAGTATAGTAGGTTGATTAGGAATTATATTGGTGAAGGGTTTTTCATTTGTTGAACCAATATTTGCTGCTAAATCTCCATATTCCCTGCCCTTATAATGAATATAACTAGCATATAGGAGAAATAAGTATTAACCTTTAATCATGTTAAACCTTAGGCTAAGTAAATTCCTTTCTTAATTGTAACCCAATATACCCTCACCCTATAGGAATGCAACTTCATCTGGTACCTTCGGAGGGTGGCTCCTGGTTTAAGATAAATCACCCCTGGAAAATAGGTTTTCTGGTTAACTGATCATTATCAGAAAGAAAGGGTCATAAAATGTCAGCAGACCTCATGGCCAGAAGATGATATAAAGCCACCTAAGACCTTTTGTATACAATTATATGAAGCACTGGATTTTGATAAAGGTCAGGACTGCTGACCCCCGTGTGACTTTGAAATTTCCATTTGCCTCTATGTGTAACAAAAAGGTATATAAGCAAACCTGAAAAATAAAGAAATTGGACCAGTTCCTGGAAAGACTGGTTTCTCCCATGTGGTCTTTTTTCATTCTCTTCTTTTCTGGCTGAATTCCCATCTGGAGCGTGGAGGCTCGCCATGTCTACTTACTTGCCCTGGCTTCTAAGACCCACGTGAGAGGGAGCCCAAGGCGGGGCACCCTCCACTATTCAAGCAGGTGCCAGTGGCCTACGTAGATGGTGCAAACCTCTTGTCTTGAGGTTTTGTTGGTTTTCCATGTAAACCAAGTTATTCAGCCTCTTTTTCTCCACTAAATTTTCCTACTACACTATTTCTTCCTAATCTCTCTTTTCTAATTAAATAGTTCTTTCTTAGAATGCCAACTCCATCTCCCCTTCGAGTTACCCTGGATCCACCGGGGCTGGACCCCGGCATCAGGGGATATTCCTGATCCGGGATTGAACCCGGGTCTCCTGTATTGCAGGAAGATTCTTTCCCATTTGAGCCACCAGGGAGTAAAAGGAGTAAATATAAGAAAGCAAAACCAGGGGGAAGGACTGCAACTGGGAGTAAGGGGTATCAGTTCAGTTCAGTACAGTTTAGTCGCTCAGTCGTGTCTGACTCTTTGTGACCCCATGAATTGCAGCACGCCAGGCTTCCCTGTCCATCAACAACTCCCGGGGCTCACTCAAACTCACCTCCATCAAGTTGGTGATGCCATCCAGCCATTTCATCCTCAGTAGTCCCCTTCTCCTCCTGCCTGCAATCTCTCCCAGCATCAGAGTCTTTTCCAATGAGTCAACTCTTCACATGAAGTGGCCAAAGTATTGGAGTTTCAGCTTTAGCATCATTCCTTCCAAAGAACACCCAGGACTGATCTCCTTTAGAATGGACTGGTTGGATCCCCTTGCAGTCCAAGGGACTCTCAACAGTCTTCTCCAGCACCACAGTTCAAAAGCATCGATTCTTCGGCACTCAGCCTTCTTCACAGTCCAACTCTCACATCCATACATGACTACTGGAAAAACCATAGCCATAACCTTGTTTAAAATCATAGGTTCTTGAAATTTAGTTCTGTGAAATTAGTTCTATGAAAACAGATTTCATAGGTTCTTGCTCAAGAAAACAGCAACTGCTCTTTAAGCCCAAAGAAGGGAAGCATGGTGTGTGTTTGTAGGTCTGTGTGTGGCAGGAACCCAGCTAGCAAGAGTAGCCACAAACACATGCCTTTAGGCCGCCAGAAAAAGGACCTCATTAATGAGCCTGTTTCTGCTAATCCCGCTTCAGGGCCCTGGAAGGGAGGATGATTTTGAGGAGATGGATTACTGAGGCCACTTGCTTGGGCTGCCCTCAGTTACAAGCCTTTGTTGGAGGAGTGGCGTCCCCATCACCACTCTCCACACAAAAAGTAGGCTTTTGGCTGCAATTGTGGGACCCATGGGCATAATCCAGATCCTGCTTCACCAGAAATTAAATCAAGCATCAGAAAGCCCCCGAGGGGCTTCCCTGGTGGCTCAGTGGTAAATAACTTACCTGCCAATGCAGGAGACGTGGGTTCGGTCTCTGATCTGGGAAGACCCCACATGCTGAGGAGCAACTAAACCCGTGAGCCACAGCTATTGAGCCTGCTAGAGTAGAGCCAGGGAGCCATGACGACTGAAGCCCATTTATCCTAAAGCCTGTGCTCTGCAACAAGAGAAGCCGCTGCAATGAGAAGCCTGCACACCGCAACTAGAGAGTAGCCCCCACTGCAGCAAAGACCCAGCACAGTAAAAAATAAATTAAATTATTATTTTTTAAAAAGCCACTGGATATAAACACAGACATGCTCTTCCCGCTTCCCTCTCACTCTGAGATCTTGTGATCTCCTGTTGCCTCTCTTTGGATTTTTCTGCATTTTCTTTCTTTCCAGACCGATTTTCTCTGCCTGCTCTGACTTCTGGCCATGTCTAAGAGAGGACTGACAAGTGTCTCTTGAATTCTGGCTTAGGAATGGTGAGTGGCTTAGGACACTGGTCCAGGCAACAGTGGACTGAGGGGTTGTGTGTGTGCTCAACCATGTCCGACTCTTTGTGACCCCATGGACTGGAGCCTTCCAGGCTGCTCTGTCCATGGGATTCTTCAGGCAAGAATGCTGGAGTGGGTTGCCATTTCCTACTCCAGGGGATCGTCCTGACCCAGGGATCAAACCCTCATGTCCTGTGTCTCCTGCATTGCAGATGGATTCTTTACCTCCTGAGGCTTTAGGGGTGCACTTGGAGAACCTCTGTGTCTGGTTAAGTGACCTGAGTAGGAACTGTGAAGCAGGGGTTTAAACACAAGTCTGTCTGAATTCAAAGCCTAAGTGTTCTTCACTGCATCAACAAAATTTTTAGAAAATGCCAAGGACTTATATTATGTCAATTTTATCTCCATAAAAATTAATAAAGAGGATAAGATTAATTTAAATTAGTTTTTTAAAAAGCCAGTTATGAAATACTAAGTGTAGAAAGAACCCATCTCTTTTTTTGTTGTTGTTGGAGAAAACTTACATGTGTCTGAAAATTTATAAAAACAAAGAAATGATTCAGAAACACACATCAGAAGGTGATGGGAGTTAACATTGAGGAAGGTGATGTAACTGTTCTCAGGGATAGGTTACTGGGATTGGGAAGGGATGGATGGAGGAAAAGTTGACTATGTTTCTGTGTCATTTGAATTTTTAAAATATGTATGGTTCAATTTATAGTTAATAATTTTTTTCAAAAGATATTATGTTGAAAAACTAACTTTAAAAATGACAAGGACAATGACTTTGCTTAGTTCTCATTCAAAAGGGACATGCTCCCATCCTGTTACCAAGTGGTGAGGGACTCCGTACCCAGAGCTGGGGACTAAGGCATCCCCTGTTTCCCGTCCATGGTACTCTTAGAAGCCCTGCAACTCCACCCAGCCTCCTTTTATCAGACAGAGTGTATTAAGAGCCCTTCCCACACCTGCCAACGGTCTGGTGGGGCTAGAAATGTGATGTGATTCCAGCCTCTCTAGTGGAGCTTCTCAAATCAGAGTGTTCCTAGGTATTCAAAACGCAGATTCCCTGTAGAGCATGACTCAGGGGAGTCTGGGGTGATGCCTGGAAAACTGCATTTTGAATGGTGCACAGGCAGCTAAGATGCTGGTGGTCCTGCCTGAATCACAGACTGGAAGACACTGCTTTAAGGCATGGCTGGGGCATGCTGGGTCCCCGAGGTTCTGAGGTCCCTTGTCAAGCCGGGCGAAAACAACCAAATCACACCAAGCTGGCGCTAGGCCTGCCAGCATCGCATTTCCCAGTACCTCTTCCAGTCCCACCACGACCCTAGCTCAGGAGAAGGCGTCCTGGGGCTTGGTAACACTGGCTAGGGGAGGGGAAGGCAGAGGAACCCAACACTGAGCAGCCTCGAATTCTGACTTAGGGCATATGTTGGGGAAATTAGCACTAATTAGAGTTCTTCATAATGCATTGAGCTTGTCCCGTGCCAGTTTCTCTACTAAGCAAAATATGTAAGTATAGTTCAGTTCAGTTCAGTTGCTCAGTCATGTCCGACTCTTTACAACCCCGTGGACTACAGCACGCCAGGCTTCTCTGTCCATCACCAACTCACGGAGCTTGTTCAAACTCATGTTTATTGAGTCGGTGATGCTAACCAACCATCTCGTCCTCTGTTGTCCCCTTCTCCTCCTGCCTTCAATCTTTCCCAGCATCAGGGGCTTTTCCATGAGTCAGTTCTTCCCATCAGGTGGACAAAGTAATGGAGTTTCAGCCTCAGCATCAGTCCTTTCAATGAATATTCAGGACTGATTTTCTTTAGGATGAACTGGTTGGATCTCCCTGCCGTCCAAGGGACTCTCAAGAGTCTTCTCCAATCTCACAGTTCAAAAGCATCAGTTCTTTGGTGCTCAGCTTTCTTTATAGTATGTACATATATGTATATACACACACAAATATATGCATATATATGTACATATATTCGTAAAAAAGAAGTTGGTTTTACGTCTTCTCTACAGAATTGGAGGTGATGGCTCACAGAGGTTAAGTCATTTGCCCAAGGTCACCCAGTGGCAGAGCCAGGGTTTGAACCTAACCCAGGGAAATGAACAACGGTCCTAAGGCTGGTCCTCACACCAGGGATAGCTATATGGGTCAATGTGGTTTTCAAAAGGCCTGCCATGCATGAGTGTCAGGAAAGAGTGGGATGTTCCCAGATGTCCCTGGAGGGGTAAAATCACCCCCAGTGGAGCATGGCCAAACCAGGGGGTGAAGGCCTGAGGGGCAGATGGGGCAGTCATAAAGGTTGATCCAAAAACCTGGCCCAAATGGAGGCCCAGATACGGTGACCCATAGGGTTAAAAAACCCCACATTGAAACCATGTCCTGTAAGGTAACAGAGACTGATGACTAACAGACATTCTTGAGCTAGTCATACAGCTTACTAAATCCCCCACAACTCATAGCCTGCCTTAATTATTTTGAGCAAGCCCACTGTAATTATTTTATTGCAAGTTACATACCCTCCAAGCTTCACTCAGCGTTTTCCAGGAACTTGAAGTCAACTGTGTCTTCTTTGAGCTCAGTTATTTGGAACCAAGGACACTAAGATTGGGCTTCTGCCGGTGTTGGATAAACACCCTTTGACACTGTGGAGGGCCCAAAATGCTATCCTCAGATCACGCTGAGCGCCTCCATTTTGGAAATCCTATGAGGCAACATGTAACTCAGATATGCCTGAGCAGAACACAGATTACTTCATCTTTTCCCTTCCTTCAATCACCTTTTCCCACAAGTAAGACCAACCTGCTTCTTAATCCCATGACTATCCCAAGCCCCTTGCCTTTGGGGAAGCAGGTGTGAGATTTGTCCTGTCTCCTTGCTTGGCTGAAGTGAAAGTGAAAGTGTTAGTCACTCAGTTGTGTTCGACTCTTTGCAATCCCATGGTCTGCCCAGGGAATTCTCCAGGCAAGAGTACTGGAGTGGGTTGCCATTCCCTTTTCCAGGGGATCTTCCTGACCCAGGGATCGAACCTGGGTCTCCTGCATTGCAGGCAGATTCTCTACCATCTGCGCTGCCTAGGGAATAAACTCTTTCTTTGCTGCAAACCTCTGTGTCTCAGCATTTGGTTTGGTGTGCCACATCAGGCAGCAAGCTTAACCTCGTTTAGGAACAGAAGCACATATGTGGAATCATACAATATCTGTGTCTGTTTAATTTCACTTCGCACAATGTTTTCAAGGTTTATCCATGTTGTAGAGGGTATTAGTACCTCGTTTCTTTCTGTTCATGTTGTTCAGTTGCTAAGTCATGTCTGATTCTTTGTGACCTCATAGACTGCAGCATGCCAGGCTCCTCTGTCCTCCACTACCTCCTGGAATTTGCTCAAATTCTTTTCCACCGAGTCTGTGATGCTATCTAACCGTATTATTCCACTGTGTGTATATTCCACTTTGGTTTATCCATTCACCTGTCTGTGAACTCTTGAGGTATTTCCACCTTTTGGATATGGTGAATAATGATGCCATGAACATCAAAGTACTCTTCCTCTTAAGCAGGTTTATACTGAGATATAATTTACCTACCAAAAATAGTACCCATTTAAGTGTCCAGTTCAATGCTTTATGTTGAAGTATATGTACAGAATTGTACAACTATCACCATAGTCTAATTTTTGAACCATTTCTTAACTCCAGAACACCACCCCCCATACCCATTAGCAGTTATCCTTCCATTCTCTCACTTCCACCCTCAGTTCTAGGCAGTCACTAATCTATTTTATGTCTCTAGAGAAGTGCCTCTTCTGGATATTTCATATCAGTGGTATCAACATGATGTGGTCTCTCATATCTCTCATACCTGGCTTCTTTCATTTAGCTTTATATTTTTGAGCTTCCTCCATCGCTACCTGTTTTGTAAATAAAATTTTGTTACAACACAGTTCTATTCATTTTTTAAAAAACATGTGCTCAATGGCTGCTTTGAGCTACAAAGGCAGAATTGCTACAGAAGTTATGGCCTGAAAAGCCCCAAACAGTTGCTATCCAGCCTTTTACAGAAAAAGTTTGTCAACTCTGGATTTAGGCTCTTTGAGTTGGGTTTTCTAGCATCTAAACAGACAAAGGCACCCAAAGAGAAAAAACCAAATGAGGAGAAATTGATGCCAAGAACCCCAGGTCAAAAAAAGCAAAGAAACACAGTGCAGGGAAAATCCTCATTGCCTGGGAGCAGGAGGCCGATCTGCTTAGCAGGAGAGGAGACCTGAACACTGGCCCCTTGGGGCCCCGAACAATGCACTGGAAACTAAGGGGAGAGGCAGGTGCAGACACTGCGCCACCTTCCCGGTGGAGGAACAGTGAAAGCTTGGGCAGGGCAGGGTTTCTGCCTGTCATTGCCTGTCTGCAGGTTAAATGCACTCTCACCTTTCCCCACCTCCCCCATGCTGGAATGCACTTTAAAAATATGTATTAAGAGCCTTCTCTGCAATAGCGTTTTAACCAGTATTGAGGATTCAGTTGTGAGCAAGGCAGACCCCCATGCCTGCTGTCAAGGACTTGACAGTCAAGTAGGGGAGAGATTGCTAAGGCAGAAATGCCGGGGGTGGGATCTTATCACTTATCCTTTCTGAAGCACTTACCTGTGCCAGGGACCTGCTCAACTCATTTGATCCCCATGACCACGGGTGAGAGACATCGTTTTTTTTTTTTAATCACCATTTTGCAGGTGAGGAAACCAAGACAAAGAAAGATTAAGGAACCCCTGCAAGGTTGCAGAGCTAGTTGGTGGGAGAGCTGGGATTTAAATCCAGGCAGTCTGACTCCAGGGTCGTTGGGTGAATAAAGGATGGCTTTTCTGAAGAATCAGCGTGGACCAGGTGTTCCCAGGTGCTCGCTTCTTACCATCCAATCTGTCTTTGATGCTGAAAACTCAGCTTCTCTGTACATCGTACGGAATCGAATCTCGCAGGCAGAGTTCTGGGTCAAGTAGAAAAGGGTAGCTTTATTGCTTTGCCAGGAAAAGGGGGTTACAGAGGGTTAATGCCCTCAAAACTGTGTGGCCCCACTTGGGGAAGATAGTTCAGTTCAGTTCAGTTGCTCAGTCATGTCCGACTCTTTGTGACCCCAGGGACTGCAGCACGCCAGACTTCTCTGTCCATCACCAACTCCCGGAGCTTTTTCAAACTCATGCCCATCGAGTCAGTGATGCCATCCAACCATCTCATCCTCTATCATCCCTTTTTCTTGATGCTTTTCAACTGTGGTGTTGGAGAAGACTCTTGAGAGTCCTTTGGACTGCAAGGAGATCTATCCAGTCCATCCTAAAGGAAATCAACCCTGAATATTCATTGGAAGGACTGATCCTAAAGCTGAAACTCTAATACTTTGGCCACCTCATGCGAAGAACTGACTCAGTGGAAAAGACCCTGATGCTGGGAAAGATTGAAGGCAGGAGAAGGGGGAAGATAGTGAGAAGTTTTACAGTAATTGTTCAAAGAGGGCATGATCAGCTTGTGGACATTCTTCCAAGGGGTCAGTGGTGAGGTAAGTAGGAGTCAGCATCATGTCCTACATTCGGGTCCAACTGGTCTGGGGTCTACATGCTTGTGGGCAGCAAACCATCCTTAATTGTTAGTCTTCCACCTAGAGGGGGTTTCAGGGAAAAGAGCTCAGTGATGCTGTTGTGTGTTGCGGGGCGTCCCGGGTGGTAAACAAGCTGGCTGCCATGCAGGAGACCTGGGTTCGATCCCTGGGTCCGGAAGATCCCCTGGAGGAGGAAATGTCAACCCACTCCAGTATTCTTGCCTGGAGAATCCCATGGACAGAGGAACCTGGTGGGCTACAGTCCACGGGGTCGCAAAGAGTCGGACAGGACTGAGCCACTAACGTGTGCTTGTTGTGTGTGTCTGTTGCTGGGGAAACAGGACCTTGCCCCAAGGCTGCTCTTGACGGTTTGTTTCTCCCTGGTCTTGCGTCCCCTCCCTTCCCTAACTGAATCTGCCCAGGGAAGGTCTCGGAGGCTGAATGGAGGGTGTTTCCTGTAATCAGAGAAATGCGGAACACAGAGAGGCTTTATGCCCGGGAGCCCCACAGGGCCCTGCTCGGCGTCGTCTTGACCAAATTTTAGTCAGGCTTCTCCCTTTCCCCTGGACTCTGCTAGCCCTAGACCTGAGCAAGCACTGAAAGAGTAGAATGTGCCTCCCCTGTCGGCATCTCCTGGGAATTAGCTGATCACAGCCAGACGATTTTCTTACCAGATCCCACTTGTCATTTTCCACGGCTTGTTTGGCTTCCCTCCAAAGATCCTGCTCACCTCTTCCTTTATCCTAGACGAGAAAAACTTTCCTTGGCTTAATTTAGAGATGCTCACGGATTTCTGAGACGGGTGTGTTCGGTCTACTGCAGTAGACTTTCTTTCTAATGAATGTCTCTCCCCAGCTACGTCCTGATTTGTTTTTATTGGACAATGTTTGCGCTGAGATCTGAGATGTGTGGAGGAGGGAAAAACAGTCTTGTGGGTAGAGGAAACAGCGTATACGAAGGTCCTGAGGTGAGTGGGAGCATTGACCACTCACAACCCCATAGACTGTAGCCTAGCAGGCTCCTCTGTCTATGGGGTTTTCCAGGCAATAGTACTAGAGTGGATTGTCATTTCCTTCTCCAGGGGATCTTCCCAACCCAGGGCTCGAACTCGGGTCTTCCGCACGGTAGACAGACGCTTTACCGTCTGAGCCACCAGGGAAGTAATCTGAAGAATTAAAGATTAGACGCTAAATAAATAAGCCCCAGGTCAAGGACCCAGGTTCCTTCTTTCTGCTCACCTGTCCTCAGGTGTTAGCTGATTCCCTCAAGGTGGTAAAATAGCTACAGCCGCTCCACTCACCCTACAGAAGGCTTCCTCCCACTCCTTTGCAAGATGGAGGAAAGACTTCAGGGAAACACCCCCAGAAGACCTCCCTGAAGTCTTATCGGCCAGGATTGTACACATGGCTTTGCCCTGGCCAATCTGATATAATTTAGATCAATCACGATTCACCCCTGGGGTCTTGAAGAGGCTGTCCTCGGGAAAGCAACAGGCCACTTGACACTTGAACAAAATGGGGGCTCTTTGGTCTAGAAGAGAGGGCTGTGGGTGAACACCCAGAAGTGGCTGCCATTTGCACCTTCTATTAACATGATTATAAGCCTTGAGGAATTGCTGGAGGAGGTGGATGGGATAGACTTCACTCTCTCAAAATAAACTGCAACCATATACAAACATTCCTTGCAGGAGCGGAAGGCTTTGTGATGATTACTGTTCCGTGAACTGTTCTTAGTATCTGCAGCAGCAACAGTGATCACAGAAGCCCCACAGGCCTGCTCCTGTATTTCTGCGCATTTCAAGGACTGAGCGAAGAGAGGCAATGAAACGTTTAAAAGGCTGTAAGTGCTGTTTCTCCTTATGCTGCTGGAAAATGCTGGAAACAGCGACTGACTCCCTGCAGGAAGTTTCTCTTCTGGACAGGTAGCAAAAGAAGGGCACTTTTAGCTGGCACCTTCCAGAGCAACAGTCCCCATCAGCTCTGGTTCAGAGAGACCCTGCCACCTTTGCCCACTGGTTCTGTGGCCTACGGCTCCCCTTGTGGCTCAGCTGATAAAGAATCTACTTGCAAAGCGGGAGACCTGGGTTCCATCCCTGGGTCGGGAAGATCCCTTGGAGAAGGGAAAGGCTACCCACTCTGGCCTGAAGAATTGCATGGACTGTATAGTCCATGGGGTTGCAAAGAGTCAGACACAACTGAGTGAATTTCCTTTCACTTCTGTGTCCTACTTAAGGTTCCACAGGTATGACAAGGCCCCCAAAGAAGTTAGATTCTGGGTCTTCCCTGGTGGGCCAATGGGTAAGACTTCACTCTCTCAATGCAGGGGGCCTGGGTTCCATCCCTGGTTGGGAAACCAAGCTCTCGCAGGCCGAAACTAAGAGTTCCATGTCACAACTAAAGATCTTGCATGCCGGGACTGGGAGCCAGTGAAGCCAAATAAATAAGTGAATATTTTTTAAAAAGGAAGAAGAAGTTATATTCCACGAAAGAGGGCGTGAAATGGTGGCTCGAGGCTGAATCTGGTCGATGTACATGCCACACAGCCTACACAATATTTTACAAGCCTGAGTNCCAGTCCATCCTAAAGGAAATCAACCCTGAATATTCATTGGAAGGACTGATCCTAAAGCTGAAACTCTAATACTTTGGCCACCTCATGCGAAGAACTGACTCAGTGGAAAAGACCCTGATGCTGGGAAAGATTGAAGGCAGGAGAAGGGGGAAGATAGTGAGAAGTTTTACAGTAATTGTTCAAAGAGGGCATGATCAGCTTGTGGACATTTTTCCGAGGGGTCAGTGGTGAGGTAAGTAGGAGTCAGCATCATGTCCTACATTCGGGTCCAACTGGTCTGGGGTCTACATGCTTGTGGGCAGCAAACCATCCTTAATTGTTAGTCTTCCACCTAGAGGGGGTTTCAGGGAAAAGAGCTCAGTGATGCTGTTGTGTGTTGCGGGGCGTCCCGGGTGGTAAACAAGCTGGCTGCCATGCAGGAGACCTGGGTTCGATCCCTGGGTCCGGAAGATCCCCTGGAGGAGGAAATGTCAACCCACTCCAGTATTCTTGCCTGGAGAATCCCATGGACAGAGGAACCTGGTGGGCTACAGTCCACGGGGTCGCAAAGAGTCGGACAGGACTGAGCCACTAACGTGTGCTTGTTGTGTGTGTCTGTTGCTGGGGAAACAGGACCTTGCCCCAAGGCTGCTCTTGACGGTTTGTTTCTCCCTGGTCTTGCGTCCCCTCCCTTCCCTAACTGAATCTGCCCAGGGAAGGTCTCGGAGGCTGAATGGAGGGTGTTTCCTGTAATCAGAGAAATGCGGAACACAGAGAGGCTTTATGCCCGGGAGCCCCACAGGGCCCTGCTCGGCGTCGTCTTGACCAAATTTTAGTCAGGCTTCTCCCTTTCCCCTGGACTCTGCTAGCCCTAGACCTGAGCAAGCACTGAAAGAGTAGAATGTGCCTCCCCTGTCGGCATCTCCTGGGAATTAGCTGATCACAGCCAGACGATTTTCTTACCAGATCCCACTTGTCATTTTCCACGGCTTGTTTGGCTTCCCTCCAAAGATCCTGCTCACCTCTTCCTTTATCCTAGACGAGAAAAACTTTCCTTGGCTTAATTTAGAGATGCTCACGGATTTCTGAGACGGGTGTGTTCGGTCTACTGCAGTAGACTTTCTTTCTAATGAATGTCTCTCCCCAGCTACGTCCTGATTTGTTTTTATTGGACAATGTTTGCGCTGAGATCTGAGATGTGTGGAGGAGGGAAAAACAGTCTTGTGGGTAGAGGAAACAGCGTATACGAAGGTCCTGAGGTGAGTGGGAGCATTGACCACTCACAACCCCATAGACTGTAGCCTAGCAGGCTCCTCTGTCTATGGGGTTTTCCAGGCAATAGTACTAGAGTGGATTGTCATTTCCTTCTCCAGGGGATCTTCCCAACCCAGGGCTCGAACTCGGGTCTTCCGCACGGTAGACAGACGCTTTACCGTCTGAGCCACCAGGGAAGTAATCTGAAGAATTAAAGATTAGACGCTAAATAAATAAGCCCCAGGTCAAGGACCCAGGTTCCTTCTTTCTGCTCACCTGTCCTCAGGTGTTAGCTGATTCCCTCAAGGTGGTAAAATAGCTACAGCCGCTCCACTCACCCTACAGAAGGCTTCCTCCCACTCCTTTGCAAGATGGAGGAAAGACTTCAGGGAAACACCCCCAGAAGACCTCCCTGAAGTCTTATCGGCCAGGATTGTACACATGGCTTTGCCCTGGCCAATCTGATATAATTTAGATCAATCACGATTCACCCCTGGGGTCTTGAAGAGGCTGTCCTCGGGAAAGCAACAGGCCACTTGACACTTGAACAAAATGGGGGCTCTTTGGTCTAGAAGAGAGGGCTGTGGGTGAACACCCAGAAGTGGCTGCCATTTGCACCTTCTATTAACATGATTATAAGCCTTGAGGAATTGCTGGAGGAGGTGGATGGGATAGACTTCACTCTCTCAAAATAAACTGCAACCATATACAAACATTCCTTGCAGGAGCGGAAGGCTTTGTGATGATTACTGTTCCGTGAACTGTTCTTAGTATCTGCAGCAGCAACAGTGATCACAGAAGCCCCACAGGCCTGCTCCTGTATTTCTGCGCATTTCAAGGACTGAGCGAAGAGAGGCAATGAAACGTTTAAAAGGCTGTAAGTGCTGTTTCTCCTTATGCTGCTGGAAAATGCTGGAAACAGCGACTGACTCCCTGCAGGAAGTTTCTCTTCTGGACAGGTAGCAAAAGAAGGGCACTTTTAGCTGGCACCTTCCAGAGCAACAGTCCCCATCAGCTCTGGTTCAGAGAGACCCTGCCACCTTTGCCCACTGGTTCTGTGGCCTACGGCTCCCCTTGTGGCTCAGCTGATAAAGAATCTACTTGCAAAGCGGGAGACCTGGGTTCCATCCCTGGGTCGGGAAGATCCCTTGGAGAAGGGAAAGGCTACCCACTCTGGCCTGAAGAATTGCATGGACTGTATAGTCCATGGGGTTGCAAAGAGTCAGACACAACTGAGTGAATTTCCTTTCACTTCTGTGTCCTACTTAAGGTTCCACAGGTATGACAAGGCCCCCAAAGAAGTTAGATTCTGGGTCTTCCCTGGTGGGCCAATGGGTAAGACTTCACTCTCTCAATGCAGGGGGCCTGGGTTCCATCCCTGGTTGGGAAACCAAGCTCTCGCAGGCCGAAACTAAGAGTTCCATGTCACAACTAAAGATCTTGCATGCCGGGACTGGGAGCCAGTGAAGCCAAATAAATAAGTGAATATTTTTTAAAAAGGAAGAAGAAGTTATATTCCACGAAAGAGGGCGTGAAATGGTGGCTCGAGGCTGAATCTGGTCGATGTACATGCCACACAGCCTACACAATATTTTACAAGCCTGAGTCACTGTTTAAACAAATCAGGAAATGGCATGTAGAGAGAGATTCAGATTCCCAGCTCCTCTTGCCAAAGTAGAAGTTCTAGCAATATAGACCCACATTCCCAAACAGCAAACATATGGACCCAGAGTCCTGGAAAAGAACTCTGCCATGGCTCCCCTGTGTGAAACTGTCTGTGGTGCATGCTAAGTTGCTCAGTCCTGTCCAACTCTTTGCAACCCCGTGGACTGTAGCCCACCAGGCTCCTCTGTCCACGGGGTTCCCCAGGCAAGAGCACTGGAGTGGGTTGCCGTGCCCTCCTCCAGGGGATCTTCCCGACCCAGGGATCAAGTCCACATCTCTTGGGTCTCCTGCATTGACAAGCGGGTTCTTTACCACTCGCACCACCTGGGAAGCCCCCCATTCCACCACAATTCCCATCCGGCTCGCCTCCCTCCCTTGTGTGACTGGTGGGTCTCATTGCTGTTTTTATCAGGAGTTTACTTCTGTGATAAATAAGGGTTCACCTTCCCTGTGATTGCAGTGGGAGAGGAGGAGCAGAGACCCATTTAGCAGATGAAGGTGGTAGGGATGGAGACTCTTGGCATCTCCAGCTCTGGCCAGGGCAGCTCTTTCCCACCCAGCAGGCGGCTCTAGGCAGGTCTCAGAGCTGAATCCACAGGCCTGTGTGGCAGAAGGGACAAAATTCTGTAAATCTCCCTGCTGAGAGCTTCCACCTAATAGTCACAGCTGCTGTTCACATAGCAAACAACATGCTAAGTACACAACCTGCATTACCCCATCCAGTCACCATGTTGCCCTCTGGAGTAGGAATTTTTGTCATCCTTACTCTGTATATTAGAAGCTCAGGGACATCAAGTCATATTGCCTATGGCTACACAGCTGGGAAGTGGACAGGAAACTGAGTCTGCAGAGATGTTATCCTGTCCACGTAAAGATGCCCAGCTCACAGAGAGCAGAGCTGGGGTTTTGACTTCGGTCCAATGGCCTAGAAGTTGAAAACTGATGGTCAGAGGGGCAAACTAGTTTTGGAAATTAGGAATTTGGGGCCCTTTGCTGGGTTCACTGGCCCCCAGTCTGCTGTAGGCTCCACTAATCCCTGTTGACTCCCACCCTGGCTTCTCCCGGTTGCCTGTTGCTTGCCTGGCCTCTGGAGAAGGCGACAACCTTCATGTTCTTTTCATGCCCCCTCATCTTCTCGCAGAGTCCAACTCAGGTGAATATGAGCTCTTGGTTCTAGGACAGAGCTGGACGTCTGTGATGGTCTCTGTTGACCTATCCCACCAAGTTTCATGGGAGCTGAGAACTGAGATCAAGGAGGTATGGTTTGGGTGCAGATTCAGCTCCATGATCGCAATGCTATTCCAAAGTTCAAGCTTTGTTGGATAGATTGGGCTGGCTCCAGGATCCACTGGCTCACTGGGGGTGATGGTTGAATTGACTCTACCATTTTGAGTCATTTATTTCTATTTGAGATTCCAGGTAAAGTGGCCCTGCTTTAAATCAGGGTTTGTTAAAAGGTATGTCAGGTGTGGGTCCTCAGGGTCTCATTTTCCTTTCTTGGGGGGGTTGGGGCAGGACAACCTGGGTATACATGAGCAGGTATCAGGGCAAGAGTTTGGGATCAGGTTGGATGGGGCTGGTGGTTACACAGAGCAACCAGAAAGTCTAGGAGACAAGGGAGGGTGGAGGTTCAGGAGCAGAGTCCAATTTGGTACAGGGGAAGGAGGAAAGCCATGGAGAGAGGAGAGGCTAGGAGCAGGCCAGGGATCACAGTGCAGAGTGGAAAGAAGAGAGGGGGGTTGCTTGGAGGTTTGGAACCAGACAGGTGCCCAGGAGCATGCTGGGCACCCGACAGATGCTGTTGTATGAGAAATTCAATTCAAGCCCCAGATGGGCTACATCATCCCATTGCTCTAGGCATGGGTGCTTAAGGCGTAGGACAGGACCATGTCAACCACAAAACAGAAAAGGATATCTAAGCCAGCTGAAATGCTTCTGGCTACAAAGGGAAAGCCTACCGAAAGAGGCTTAAATTGTGCCTGAGTTTCTTAACTCCAACACTCAGTGTTGCCACCAAGGACCCAGGTTCTCTCCATCTTTCCCCTCTGATGGTGTGTAGGCTAGACTTCCTAAACATGACTCTTCTCGTGATTCCAAATGGCTGCCAGAGCTCCAGCCATCTTGCTGAGGATCCCTCAAGAGGCCAGAGCAGGAACATTCCTGTTTTGTGTCTCTTTTGTAGAGTTAGGAAAGTTTCCGAGCAGTGGACTAGCCACTAGTAGACTTTTCACGTCTTCTTAGTCAATTCCATTTTAACTAATAACAGACAAGGAGACTGGGATTACCATGATTCATTTTTACTCCTCAAGATTTAGTGCCTTCTTTACCCTCTGCAAGTCTCAGAAGAAAAACAATCAAAATTATGGCAATGGCAGCAAAGACAAAGAAGCAGGGATTGGTGCTGGGTCCAAAAAAATACTGTATGTGCCACGAAGTGTTCTCATGCTCTCTGCTGAAGTCTTAGGGGCCCCATGAGGAGGGTAATATGCAGAAGGCCCCCTACCCCCTTGTTAGCATAGTGGACCATAGTGTTAGTTGCTCAGTCATGTCCGACTCTGTGACTCCATGGACTGCAGCCTGCTGGGCTCCTCTGTCCATGGAATTCTCCAGGCAAAAATAGTAGACTGGGTTGCCATGTGCTGCTCCAGGGGATCTTCCCGACCCAGGGATTGAACCCAGTCTCCCACACTGCGGGCAGATTCTTTACTGTTTGAGCATAACTAAACCTAAATTGCATCCTTGGTATGTAAATATGTGAAACAGGCTGCCCTGGAGTGGACACTGGGGGTCCACTTGGTTCTCCCTTCCGCTTTAAGGGGGCTCCCCAAATTTCCTAGAGGAACTGATCTAATCTAGCCTCCTTCCCCTTGTTTTATAGGCAAGGAAACTAAGTTATGGAGGGTCGGGGATTAGATGACTTTGGACACAGAACTAAAGACCAGTGTATCTCAAAAGCAGTGGGAAGATGATCTTGCCTCATGGGGTACCTGGAATGAAGATGTAAAGAGACTAGTTCAGGCCTTGCATACAGTGCACTCAATAAGGACTAGGGGAATGAAAAGTGAAGTAAGGCAGGGACCCTGTGGATGATGACCTGGGGAGGAAGTAGAGAGAGGCTCGCTAGCTGGATGGAAAATCATATAACCCTCTGGGGCTACAGAGCAGCCTGGGAGCCAGACTGCAGACCTGCTGGAAATGCAGCTGCCCCTACCCAGCCCCCACCCTCACCCCACAGGCTCCTTCCAAATCCTTCCACCTGCCTGGGGCTCCTCTGAGACTATTTCCTCCTTCCCGAGCCAGTCTGTACCTGGACAGAAAGCTGATGGTGAATGGGAGTCACAAAAGTAGACAGAGGCCACCCACATGAGAACAAGCAGGCTATCTATTCTGAACTTGCTATGGCAGGGGAGTCAGCCACCATCACTTGTAGAGTGGCAAAGATTCAAGGGCAGGCCGAGGAGTGGGAAGGCTTTCTAGAGAAAAGGGAACGCTTCAGGAGGCTGTTAAACTGATCAGAAAGGTGGAGGTGGGCTTGTTGGAAGCGGGAGGGGATCCTGTGTGATTGCTCGGTCCTTAGTTGGAAGCAGGAAGTGGGCATCAAAAATAGGGAAATAGGCTGTCATTGCCCAAATCCTGACTCTTCTGGGCTCATGTTACTTGAGGTACTGGTTTAGCCTCCAGGGCTGACTGCTGCCAAAGCTGTGGGTCAGAGTTCTATTGTCATATATGGTTTGGCTCATGTCCCTCTGTGTTTTCAGGCTCATTGTACAGAGAGGTCACCCAGCTCTGTGATTTGGGGCAGGATACTAACTTCTCTGGGCCTCGGTTCCCTCATCTGTGAAAGGGGGCTGTTAATAGTACCTGCTGCAGGGGCTTCCCTGGTGTCCTGGTTAAGACTTCACCTTTCCACACAGAAGGTGTGGGTCTGATCCCTGGTTGGGGAGCTAAGATCCTATATGCCCCCTGACCAAAAAACAAAACAAAACATAAAACAGAAGCAATATTGTAGCAAATTCAATAAAGATTTTAAAAATTGTCCACATCAAAAAAAAAAAAAAGTTCCACATCTTAAAAAAGGAAAAAACAAAACAGTACCTACTGCAGATGTTAGTCTGGGTCAACGGGGTCAGTTGTTAATGGGTAATATGCTTAGAATAGCACCGGGCATGTGGTGAGCATCTAACAAGTACTAGCAATAATAATAGTCACGGTGACTGTCATTATTTTTAAAAAATGGCGATCGATGATGCTTAGCAGAAAGGGCACTGGCCTGAGAGAAGGGGTCTGGGTGCTGCCCCATCGCACTGCAGCTTTGGGCAAGTTAGCCACACATTCTGAGCCTCAGGCTTGTCTGTGAGATCTGGGGCTGATTCAAGCTTGCTCCCAGCTCTACGGCTGTACACTCCCCACCAGGGCTCAGCGATACCCTGCAGTCACCCTCCCACTAGTCACCACACCGTCCCCCCCTGTCCCCCTCCCCCCAGCCTTCCTTCATCTGAGCTCTCAGCGCACCTGGGCCAGCTGCTTCAGTGCGGCTGGTCAGGTGTCCCAGTTTTAGCTGGTTCCACATCCTAAATTTAGCCCTCTCACAGGAGTCGAGGTTTGCGGTGGGGGCAGGGCCTGTGTCCAGCAGGGCAGCTATGGGATCATGAGATGAGAGGCCAGGAAGACTGAGTACCACACTCTAGTTTGTCCTTGGTGTCTCAGGCTTATCCTGTTACTCTATGCGGACCTCAGTTTTCTCATCTAGTAACCAAATTTCATGTACGTCAACTCCTTAAATCGTCATGTTATCTCCTTTCAGTCAGTTGTGTCCGACTCTTTGTGACCCCATGGACTGCAGCACGCCAAGCTTCCCTGCTGCTGCTGCTGCTGCTGCTACTAAGTCGCTTCAGTCGTGTCAGACTCTGTGCGACCCGATAGACGACAGCCCACCAGGTTCCCCCATCCCTGGGATTCTCCTGGCAAGAATACTGGAGTGGGTTGCCGTTTCCTTCTCCAGTGCATGAAAGTGAAAAATGAAAGTGAAGTTGCTCAGTCGTGTCCGACTCCTAGCGACCCCATGGACTGTAGCCCACCAGGCTCCTCCGTCCATGGGATTTTCCAGGTATGAGTACTGGAGTGGGTTGCCATTGCCTTCTCCGGATAAGAACAATAACTCACCGTATTTTCAGAACGATGCTAAGCATCAATTTACAACCATTTAGTGTGGCAGGATGGACAAGGATTATCCCAGTATCTCAAGAAAAGTGAGGCCTGGAAAAGGTTAGGAGACTTGTCCGAGGCCCCTTAGCTTCTCAGAAGTGGAACCCAGGTCTCCAGACTTCTGATCAAGTAAGTGCTCTGCAAAAACAGAAGTAAAGATCACGAAGCGCAGGCGGCTGCGAGCCGCCGGCTCACTAAGTGCGGCCCAGACGAGCCACCCCACGTCCAAGAGACAGCGGCCGAGAGTCCCAGGCAGTGACGGCGCAGGAACGGCTGGGAGGAGCCACCCCACTTCCNTATAGTAAAGTTGCAGGATATAAAATCAATACACAGAAATCCCTTGCATTCCTATACACCAATAATGAGAAAATAGAAAGAGAAACTAAGGAAACAATTCCATTCACTATTGCAACAAAAAAGAATAAAATACTTAGACTTAGGAAAATGCCTACCTAAAGAAACAAAAGACCTATATATAGAAAACTATAAAGCGCTGGTGAAAAAAATCAAAGAGGACACTAATAGATGGAGAACTATACTGTGTTCATGGATCAGAAGAATCAATATAGTGAAAATGAGTACACTACCCAAATCAATCCACAGATTCAATGCAATTCCTATCAAGCTACCAACGGTATTTTTCAGAGAACTAGAACAAATAATTTCACAATTTGTACGGAAATACAAAAAACCTCAAATAGCCAAAGCCATCTTGAGAAAGAATGGAACTGGAGGAATCAACCTGCCTGACTTCAGGCTCTACCACAAAGCCACAGTCATCAAGACAGTATGGTACTGGCACAAAGACAGAAATATAGATCAATGGAACAAAATAGAAAGCCCAGAGATAAATCCACACACCTATGGACAACTTATCTTTGACAGAGGAGGTAAGAATATACAATGAAGAAAAGACAATCTCTTTTAACAAGTGGTGCTAAGAAAACTTTTACAAGTCAACCACCTGTAAAAGAATGAAACTAGACCACTTTCTAACACCATACACAAAAATAAACTCAAAATGGATTAAAGATCTAAACGTAAGACAAGAAACAATAAAACTCCTAGAGGAGAACATAGGCAAAACACTCTCTGACATAAATCACAGCAGGATCCTCTATGATCCACCTCCCAGAATACTGGAAATAAAAGCAAAAATAAACAAGTGGGNTTTCCTCAGCTTAATCTTGTTTCCTGGTCAGTCAACCCCTGCTCCTGGAGCCCCTGCGTGCCCAGGAATATTCAAACACCCTGGCCCTTGTGAAGACGTGGTCTCTCCATCTTCTGAGATCTCAGGGCAATACTGCATCTGTTATGGGAGCCTTAATGTGTGTTTATATTCTTGTCCCTTGAAGCAGATTGGGGTCCTCATACCAGTATGTCCTACCACCAGTGCCTGGCATGCAGTAGGTGCTCAAAAACTGCTGGGTGTACTTAAGGCACTGTGGTTAAGTAGCAGTGCTCTGAAGGCAGAGACTTCTGACTCCTACTGCTGCCTCTTTCTTCCTATGCTCCTTCCTGAGCCTCAGTGTCCTCATCTGTAAAATGGGCGAATGACTGATGGCGCCCACCTCAAGGCGTGTTGGGGAGGGTTGTGGAAATGAATGATGGAACAGAGCACTCAGCAGTGTCTTGCCTTCGGCAAGTACCCAGAAAGTGGTAACAATTACCAAATAGGAAACTTGAGGTCTGGAAGCAGCTTTGGTCTTTGGGTCAACCCCTGGCCTGGAGGGAGAACAGGTTCTGAGAAAGACTGTTGTGCTAGAACCCAGGCTTGCAGATGGCAGGGTTGGGCCTTAGCTCACAGGTCCCATCCAGACCCTGCCTGTCCCTTCTCGCTCCACACACACAAGATGTTTTAGTCCAAATTTTAATTAAATTGTACACAATTCAGGGCATCAAGTCCCACCAACTTCATTAGAAACCACCTGGGAGGGTGGAGGGACAGGAAGAGAGGGGTGGTGAGAAGACCCACTCTCCCCAGCCTTTTGCTACAGGGACTGAAAACATCAGGAGTTATCCCCCACAAGCTGGGTGGAACGAAATACCCAACAGAAGGGACAGGAGTCACGAAAGCCACCCTGAGGCCTGGAAGGTGGGGATGAACGAAGGGGAGTTTCTTTCAGCCTTAAACTCAGGGATGTTTGCAACTGTTAGCTGCTTTCCTCTAGATCAGGCTAGCACCCCAGCCCCACAGGAACTGTATCTTGAGGGGGCCTGGCACAGCTGAGGTAGAAAGCTCTGAGCTGACCCTTGCTCCCTCAGCACCTCCTGGGGAGGTACAGTTCGCAGAAACCAAAGTGGCCCCCTGGCTCCACTTCTGGGAGGCTGCTCCCTGAGCCAGGTAGCTGTGCCAGGTGGCAGCTGCCCCTTAGGGGCAGGGGAGTCAGGTGGGGAAAACTGGTGTTGGGGACTGAGGGAGAGTGTCACTGAGCCTGTGAAGGACGTACCATGTTCAAACAGTGGAAACGTGGGGTGCAGATGGGGGGACAGGGAGCTCTCCCATGATGCAGCCCATTCCCAGGCTATTTCCCAGCAGCCCTTGCAGGAGCCAGGACCAGGCTTGGGTACCGCCTACCTTTCATCCTCTTTCATGGGACCTGCTGGTCTCATCACAGAGAAGAGGGTACGTTTGCCCATTTACTCCCTCAGCCCAGCCCATGCTCTCCTCCAAAAGAAGGTTGGTTTGGGGTGGGTATATGGGTCAAGGCTATGCTACTTGCCCGGGACACAGAGAGGTGAGGTTTCTCACACCCTAAGCCTCTGGTGGGGGTCACAGCCCCATCTCCCCTGAGTGTAAGTGAAGACTGGCTGGCTTTGCCAACGCTGTCCCTTCAAGGTTGTGGCCTGTTCCCAACCTCAAAGGTCATGTGGAGGTAGAAGGCCCTGGAAGGGGGCACAGTCTCTGGCACGTGCCCCTGTCCTACTCCCTGCAAGCTGGTACTCCTCCAGAAAACCTAACTGGCTCTTCTCACGGGGGCATCCCTCCTCCCTATGGGAGGACAAAACCCTGGAACTAGGAAAGGGGGTTGAGAAGGGTTTGGCAACTTTTGGGAAACACTGGCGGTTTCATTTCAATCACCAGACTCCCGTCACGTCTGTAAGGCCACAGTCTCCGGGTCCAGAGAGACACCTTCATTGCATTCAGGGGCGTGCTCCCTGGGGACTGGGCCGCGCTTGGGTCTCTGGAGAAGCTCACACCTCCATGTTGCTCTTCTCGTTCTCCCTGGGGTTGGGCTCCTCCTGCGTCTTCTTCATCTCCCGGCCCCTGACCCAAGTATAAGCAGAGGAGCCCCCCAGCACCATCATGTTGCTCGTCCACCAGAGAAAGCTCTTGGCCTCCTCGTAGTAGAGGACGGCCAGCACTGTCTGGGCACAGGCTTTGGCTGTGCCGGACACGTTGTGGGTCAGGGGACTGGTGAACTTGATCTGCAGTCCCGTCACATAGCCGATGGCAAAGCCAAACAGGCCGCCCAGCGTCATCATACCCCAGAAGTGGGCGCTGCCCAGCTGGGGGAAGGTGAAGAGGGCCTGGAGCTCCCCCAGCACCAGGAGCAGGGGCAGGAAGAGGACGCAGGCGTTGACGTTGTTGTAGAAGGTCAGACGCCAGATGCTGCCATCTACCACCGGGAGCACCTTCTTGGTGTAGATGGCGTTGAGCGAGACGCAGAGGCTGGCGAGCACGCCGAAGAGGGTCCCCGTCCAAGACAGGGTGCCCTCCGCGCCTTCCTGGTCCACTCCAAGCCAGAAGCCACCTGTAGCGGGGAGAGGGGAATGAGCACGGGGAGGAGGAAGGACAGAGAATTTTGCCAGCCAAGTTCACAGACTGTGTCACGCTGATCTCACCATTCCATCCCCCCAGCCCTTCCTGCAAGAAAGGTGTGCAAAGTCTCCACTACGTGCGAAGCACCGCACAAGGGCTGGGGGAGTTAGTCCAGGATAGGAACCCATCCTCATGGGGCTCGCATTCCGGCAGAGGAGAGAGCCATTAAAATGATTCCTTTCCCAATTACTTCTTTAATTGCAATTGTAATGAGGTCCATAAAACAGGACAGGGTGCTATGACAGCCCTGTAACTGGACGACTGGGCTGGCCTGGGGCCCCCTCAAAAGCAACGTGTGAAATGGGTTCTGAATGTTGAGCGTGGCTACAGCACTCAGTGGTGGAGGTGACCCTGGGCGAGTGACTTGAGGTCTCAGAGCCTCACTCAGCCTCCCGGTCTGTGAGCTAGGAGTCTACCCTGATGAGCAGTATTTATGGCCTAAGGTCTCTGGGGCTGCTTACTCTTTCTGAGACTATCATTTTGTGACACCTCCTACCCATGGAGCCTCCTCGGTGCCCCACTGCCCACCCTCAGCTTGGCATGCTGGGCTCCCCAGGCCCTTGAACCCCAGCTCCGTGCCATGATCACGGAGTTGCCATTCTCATCTCCCTGCTTCTCACACCAGGGTTCAGCACCCTTGATCATTTTCTGAACCAGAAATGCTCTCCTCCTTGGGACATTCCACTCATTCTTTAAGGTCAAAGACAAGCTTTCCAGGGCTGAAGTCTCTCCTGGTACTCCGCCAGCACCCAGACCTCTTCCTGGCTTCCTCCTGCCTATGCTTTCCTTCAAGACCCTTGCCTGCCCTGGGCTGCTAGGCACCTGCCCACGGGGACAGTACAGTCTCTCTAGCTTAGATCCCACTTTCCCAGAAGGCAGGGACCGAAATCTTACACGCGTTGTATCTCCTGCCACATGGTTTTGGTGTCAGAGATCTGGACTCCGATTGGGCTCTGTCACTTAAAGGCTGGGTGGCCCAAGGAAAGTCTACTTAAGTTCTCTGAGCTCCCATGTCCTTCTGCTGTAGACATCTGGGTTCATGTTCTTGACCTTCCCACTCCAATCAATCTACTTTCTACCTTGCAGCCAGCATGATCTTCCTACAGGACAGGTCTGCTCGGGTCCTGTCCTGGCTTAAAGCCTCTCTGGGCATCTCCACAGCCCTCAGGAAACAGTCCAGGATCACTAACTTGGGCAGCCTGCTCTGGCCCAGCCACGCAGACATGTGTGTTTTTTCTTCTGCCTAGAACGTTCTCTCCTCACTTCTTCCTTACATACATCTAGTACTTCCTCTGGAACGCCGGCTTAGAACCCTCCCTCCCCGCTCTACTCTCTCCCCCGTCTCCACCCCTGCCAGGGTTTCTGCAGCACCTTTTATGTCCGAGTCACGGCATAACTCCTTGACTGCTAGGCATCAACCCCACCCCCTCCAGGAGCACAGGAGCTGCGTCTACCTTTCCAGAATCTGCATCCCCAGAGCTCTTGGTGCATGCTGGGCCAGTGAGGAGTATCTGCTGAGTGAATGCTCGTAGGTTGTTCTGGAGGTGGTCTTGAGGATCAGAGGAGACAAGACTGGGCCGTAAGCACGTGGGCAGTGTTCTCTTTCTCGGCAGAACCTTTGCAAACAGGTACTGCCAGCCTGGTTCTAGGGGCACAGCCAGAGGGCTTCCAGTCCTCCTGCTGGTTACCTTTTGAGTCCAGAAGAGGGACTGCCCCTTTTAATTGCAGACCCCAGAGGGAATCTCAGCCAAGAGGAGCAATGAATGATACTGTCCAAGGACGGGAGGAGGAGGGGGCCTGGAGAGAGGACCAGGGGTGGGGTGATTTCCCTCGAGATGCCGCCTCGGAAAAAGGCCTCATCTCGCCTGGAGGGGAGAAACTCCTAGTTTNTCTCAGCCAAGAGGAGCAATGAATGATACTGTCCAAGGACGGGAGGAGGAGGGGGCCTGGAGAGAGGACCAGGGGTGGGGTGGGGTGGAGAGGATGGGGGTGGGGCAACACTGCAGAGAGGAGGCCCAGGCGCTGGGCCAGCAGACAGCACTACCTCCTCGGCGCCTGTCCCAGCAGCAAACCAGTGCATGCACTTTCCCAGAAGCTGTCTCACCATCCACTACGCTGATTACTTTTCGGACTCGGGCCTAGTTTCCCTAAAGACTTCACCGCTGCATGTCAATTAGCCAATCAGGAAGTCTCTCTCTCTCCCCTCACACCCCCCACTCCATAAAGTCAGCGGGGCTGAAGTGGAGATCCCTGGGGCATTTGTCTAAGTGAGGCCTGGGAGTCCATACCAACTCCCTGGGGGAGGAAATGGGAGCTGCTGAGACGGAGCTGCCAGGGGTCTTGGCAGCTGCCCTCACTCCAACCTCTGCCCTTCTCTCTCCCACCTTGAACCGAGACTGGGCAGGCCTAGGTCCCCAGAGGCTCAAGGAGGAAAACATTTTCTAGGACAGGCGGCATGGGACGGGCCCCTCCCCGCCACTGGTGCGACTCAGCCTGGGGACTCAGATACTAACCAAGACGACGCAGGTCAACCAAGATGAAGTCTGCAGAACCAGCAAGAACCTGAGCAGGTTCAAAGAAAGATTATGTTCCTGGAAGACTGAGCCTCAGGAGGACTCTGCGGGGGTGGGAAGCTGGGGGTGCTCCTACCTAACGGGCTGCAATGAAACACTTTGTGATGATGGAAACGACCTACCCTCTGTGTCGTCCAGTACAACAGCCACTGATCGAGCACTTGAAATGTGGCTACCGAATCAGCTCACAACTGAGTAACTGCATTTTAAAAATTTCACTGAATTTGAATGGAAATAGACACATGTGGTCAGTGGCTACTGAACTAGAGGGCACAGTTCTAACCTCTAGGGCAGGGTCCCCAACCTCCAGGCCATGGACCAGTATTCCTGTCAGATCAACGGTAGCGTTAGATTAGAAATAAAATGTGCAATAAATGTAATGGGCATGAATTNTTTGAATGGAAATAGACACATGTGGTCAGTGGCTACTGAACTAGAGGGCACAGTTCTAACCTCTAGGGCAGGGTCCCCAACCTCCAGGCCATGGACCAGTATTCCTGTCAGATCAACGGTAGCGTTAGATTAGAAATAAAATGTGCAATAAATGTAATGGGCATGAATTATCCTGAAACCATCCCCCCACTCCCAAGTCCGTGGAAAAACTGTCTTCCATGAAACTGGTCCCTGGCACCGTAAAGGCTGGGGGCTGCTGCTCTAGGGCACAAGAACAGAGGGGAATGATTAGAAATACAGGCCTGGGGGGCCAGCCAGTTTGCGTATCCATCCCAGGCTGGATACTTCCTAGCTGTGGGGCCTTGTAAGTGACTTAACCTGTCTGGTATCAGTTTCCTTGTGTGTATGTAGTCGGTCATGGTGATGATAATACCATTCAGGGAACCTCTGGGGAACATCGGAGATGCTGTATGCAAATAATCAACACAATGTCCCCATTAATAATTTTTATTCTCTGAGGGTCAAGTCTGGGAAGACAGCTAAGTTATCTCAAAGCATATCTCTTGCCACCGTCTCAGGCATTACTGTAAGCCTGCAAGGTCAGAGGATGATGGTACACATATATTTATTAAAAAAGATGCAATGTCCTCTAGAAAGAGCACTGGATGAGAAGTCAGGACACTTGAACTCTTGAGAAGCAATAGAGTACAGTGGTCAAGTGTAAGGGGCCAGATTACTTGAGATCAGATCCCATCTCTACCACTTACTAGCTGTGTGATCTTTGACAAATCACTTAACCTCTCTGTGCTTTGGTTCTCCCTGTGTGAAGTATAGATTATAATCCCATCTTGTTTGAAGGACCCTGATTAGGCCCCTAGCTTGGTGGGTGACCTCCAGAAAGTTACTTGCCCTCTCTGGACCCCAGACTCTTCTTCATATGATGGTCAAAACAAGGTAGCCGGGGCAGATAAAGCCCAATGATGTTTGACAGGGTTGTTCTTTCGGGTTTCAGCTCCCATCCTTCCCCAGTCCCCACTCCCTGTGTCCCTGGCTGGCCACTCACCGATGATGACGCTGCAGGTGAGCAGGGCGTAGAAGGAGGTGGTTTGCTTGAGCAGCAGGTAGGAGAGCAGCACATTGAAGACAGTGGTGAGTGAGCGACCCACGTTGTAGAAGGCCACCCCCACATACTTGAGGCAGAGGTTATTGAAGGTGATCATGCCAATGAAGACCACCGACAGGGGCAGGACGCTGCGGGCCACCTTGAGGTCCAGGTGCAGGGCGGGGAAGTCCACGGTACCAGGGCAGCAGGTGGCCAGTGAGCTGAGGCCCCTGCACAGCAGCACGGTCACCAGGCACTGGTAGAAGGTGACAAAGATGGGGGTGTCCAGCCGCAGGGAGGGGCTATCCAGCAGGTACTTGTTAAGGAACACCATGGAGATGGACGTGACCCAGTAGAGAGAGACGACCAGGGCGATCTGCAGTGCCCGCAGCACAAAGGGCTTCTCCTGGCTGGCCTCTGCCTCTCCGGGGGGGTCGGAAGTCCCTATCAGTGCCATGTGCAGGATTTTTGACCGCTTCAGAGAGGCCCTGTTCATGGCAGCAGAGGAGCTGGGTCAGCTCACAGCTAGACTGATTTTCTGGAGTACAGGGCAGCAAGCTCACATCTGCTTTCTGCAAGCTTAAGTCCTCAACTGTCACATGGTGGGTGGCCTGGAGGCCTCCCACTCTTCTCTCAGATGGAGAGGTTCTGATTTGGGGTGAGCTCCACCACCTGCTCCCACCCTCAGGGGGCTCATCAGACAAGACAGGGGAAAGGTGCCCGATGGGCTAAGGCTGGACGGAAATGACAAGTTAGGGGAGAAGGGGCTGGAACCGAGTAGGCAGGAAACCAGCGGGAAGTGGGGGAGGGGAGGAATGGAAGGAGAAAGGGGGAGCAGGAGAAACGCAGGGCGAAGGGGCTTCAAAAGGGCGGGGGACAGAGTGAGGAAGAGGTGCAGAGAGGAACAGGCATGGGCTGCTATGGGAGAGAAAAAGCTTGCAGGGCGAGAAGGGGGAGAAGGCATGCAAGGAGCTGAAAGGCGGGTGTGCGGGGGGGTTTGGAAAGAGGGTGCAAGCGAGGTCAGGGGCGCTCAGGGCCCGGGTCCTCTGGACCTGCAGTGGACTGGACCGGTACAAGCCCACGGGGCGCGGTCTTCCCAGGCTCCAGGTTTCCACTCGGCCGCAAAGCCTCCAGACATCCGAGGCCCCTCCCCCGGGAGAGGCGGGACCAGGACTCATTTCCTGACACGCCCCCAACACCCTCCTTAAAGAGCCCGCGCGCAGGTCTCTCCTTTAAAGCTACAGCCTCGGAGAATTGGCTTTCCGAGTCTGGCTCACGGCGGGCCCCTGGCAGCCCGTGGGCGCTGCCCGCCCGCAGCTGGTGGCGCTGGGTGTTGGATCTCGATAGCCGCGGAAGGGTCCTGTGGGTGCTAGAGCCTCGGCCCCCTTCCAGCAAGCCTGCTCCATCTCCTCGAGAGGCTCAACTCCCTCCGACACAGCTCATCTGCAGGGCCATCTTGCCCCTCATCCGGGCAGGACCACGTCCCCGGAGCCCTGGCGCCACCCCGAGTCCCCCGGGGTCCAGAGAACTGTGGCCCCGTCGCATCCCTCCACCCACCCGCGCTCACACTTCCGAAATCTTGTTGCAATGGCCTCCTTCTCCCTACTTTCACAGCCCCCAGCCCTCTCCCGAGCCTGAAACCCATCCCCCAGCAACGCCCCCACCCCAGATTCGAGGCCCTCCGGGTGGCCCGATCCGACCCTCAAGGCAGCACCCCACTCCTCCTCCCCGAAAGCCCCCGCCCCCTGCCCAGGCCGGACCTAGCCGCAAGCTCCTGCCCCGGGGCTGGCGGTCCCTAGCTGCGAGGCGACCCCAGCGCTCACCTCCTCTGCACTGGCCACCTGCCCACGCCGCCTGGCGCTGCACCTGCCGCGCCGCGCCCAGGGCAGCGCCCGCGGGAGATTACTTCCTGCTCTCAGCCCCTGGCTTGGGCGCCGCGCCAGCCTCGCCAGCCAGCTCCCCACGTGGAACTGGGTCGGCCGCAGCCTAATTTTGGTGGCGAGTTATCCCGCTGGTCGTGGGAGCAGGCCCCCGTCTCTTTCTAAGGCCACCCCAGACCCGGGTATCCCACCCGGGATCCCCCACCACTCCAGTTACCGCGGCTTGCAGGTCCCAGTACCCCGCTGCATTTGACCGGCTGCCGGCCTGTGCTTCCAGAAATGTGTTGGGGGGAACAGCCGAGATTCTTCCCGCCGGCAGTCCGACGGTTAGTGGAGGGTCCCCCTCCCCCTCCCAGGGACGAGGCCTGGTAAATGGTCGCCAGCCTGAGCCATCACTCACCAGGCAGCCGGAAGGACGGAAGGACCGACTTTTTCCTGGTTCCCGCTCTACCCACTAACGTTGGGTAGCTCACTTCTCCAGAGTTACCGTCCTTACCTAGGAGGCTGGACTTTGCCAGTGGGTCTCAGCCTCCTAGCTGATATGGTTGAAAGTAAGGACTGCTATTTGTTTGTAATATTTCAAACACCGTTTGATTAGTCCCTTTTGATTTGTGAATGAGAAGTCTGAGATTTACTTGAAAATACTTAGAATTCTCAAGACCACCCTGCTCCCCCGCAAGAAAACCCCAAATGTTGATAGATAAAACGAGACAGACAATTGTTGAAGTTAGGCTTGGGTACATGGAGGATACAAGAGTCTCCTTACTTCTATGTACATTTGAAAATTTCAATAATAAAAAGGTAAAACCTGTGGAGTACATTTAGAGTTTTACTTGCTAACTGCATAAACCCTCACCACTGTTTCAAACAGCCCGTGGCGGGCTATGGGAACTGGAGGGGTTGCAATGGAATAAGTACCCACCAATAGCCCCAGCCAGGGCAGACCCCCAGGGCGAGCTCTGCCCCAGGCCTGCTCTCTTCCTCCTGAAATGGGACTTCCTGCTTCCTAGTTATGGGCAGGTCACTAGGTGGAGGATCCCGTTTGATCACCTTGTCACCTTGGGGATCAAATTACCCTTGGGGGGAAGGAAAGGCTTAAAGGGCCTGAGCTGGTCCTCTGACTTGGAGAGTCTCACTACAGGGCCAAATATTAAAGGGTGTGAGTTTCAGTTTGTGAAGAGCAACCCCTAAACCTGCTCTCCTCTCTTAGGCCTGATATTTCACTATGACAAATACTTTATTGACACACAGGGCAAGCTTGTCTCTGGGAGGCCGTGGTTTCCTTGAAGGGCCCTTCAGCTTGGCAGGTTCAATTCAGTTGCTCAGTCCTGTCCGACTCTTGGCAACCCCATGGACTGCACCATGCCAGGCTTCCCTGTCCATCACCAACTCCCAGAGCTTGCTAAAACTCATGTCCATCGAGTCAGTGATGCCATCCAACCATTTCCTCCTCTGTGGTCCCCTTCTCTTCCCACCTTCAATCTTTCCCAGCATCAGAGTCTTTTCCAATGAGTCAGTTTTTCGCATCAGGTGGCCTAAGTATTGGAGTTTCAGCTTCAGCATCAGTTCTTCCAACAAACTGCAGGACAGAGGGTAGTAATGCCCAGGTCACCCCATAGGACCAATGACCCAGGAGACCAACCGGGAAACCGGGCTCTGAGGACTGGTTTCCTTTAGGATTGACTGGTTGGATCTCCTTTCAGTCCAAGAGACTCTCAAGAGTCTTCTCCAACACCATAGTTCAAAAGCATCAATTCTTTGGCACTCAGTTTTCATTATAGTCCAACTCTCACATCTGTACATGGCAGGTTAACAGGAATTAATTTATCTGATGGANGACTGAGCAACTGAACAGAACAGAACTTGGTATGAGGCAGGTCATAAAGTCATTAATGTGGCAGTTGGACCTTTAATGGGTGTGGTCCTATTTACTTAATCTTGACTGGGAGCCACAAATGATGTCAGAAGGAGACAATACCTACCAGACAGGGTGAACAGAACTAACTTCCCAGGGATGGGGGTGGGCAGTGGACTCGTACCCGGAGGGCCTGAGTGCTCCTGGAAACACACAGGTATTGACTGTCTCAAGCCTGAGTTCAGCAAGGACTCCTGAGCCCGTTGTATGTGGTGGACATTACTAATTTTCCACCAAAATTCATTTCCAATTTGTCCAAGATAATTGTACAATTATCTTGCCTAGCCAGAGGGCACATTTCCTAGGCTCCCTTGTGGGGAGGTGAACCACCACGTGACTTTGTGGATCGGGAATGGAGGTGATGTATTGTATGTTCCAAGTCTAGGCCTTAAAATGTTATGTGGGCGCTCCTCTGTGTTCTCTCCTCCTCTTCCTATAACCCGAGACCTAAATGTGCCTATCACCCAGCTGTTACCATGGAGATGAGGTCAATTTTTAGAGGCTGTTGGAGAAGGATACTGGAAAGAGCCAGGGTTTCTGATTGTGTGGAGTGGAGCCACCTGCCAACCTTCCCTGACTGCTTTGAGACTATTCTCAGAGAAGGGGATCAACTTACATCCCTGAAACCCTGATGGCGTTATGAAGGGATCTCTTTGTTACGGCAATTAGGCCTTTACCCACATACTGACCATAGTCTATACACCTTTCTCCTCAGATGTATGTGTATTCTCTAAACAAAACTGGGACTTCCCTGGGGGCTCAGACGGTAAGGAANGATCAACTTACATCCCTGAAACCCTGATGGCGTTATGAAGGGATCTCTTTGTTACGGCAATTAGGCCTTTACCCACATACTGACCATAGTCTATACACCTTTCTCCTCAGATGTATGTGTATTCTCTAAACAAAACTGGGACTTCCCTGGGGGCTCAGACGGTAAGGAATCTGCCTGCAATGCAGGAGACCTGGGTTCAATCCCTGGGTGAGGAAGATCCCCTGGAGAAGGGAATGACAACCCACTTCAGTATTCTTGCCTGGAGAATTCCATGGACGGAGGAGCCTGTTGGGCTACAGTCCATGAGGCTGAAGAGCCAACACAACTGAGAAACGAACACTTTCACCTTTCTTTTTAGGCAAAATTAAGAAGGCATGACATTGTGAGTTGGATCCTCTCTCGCTTTCTCTCTCCATTTATCATCTATCCATTCAGCCATCCATCCTATCCCTATCTAGGACCTGACACAATTCCCACCACAGTAGCTATTCATCACTACTTCCCTGGTGGCCCAGGCAGGAAAGCGTCTGTCTACAATGCAGGAGACCGGGGTTCAGTCCCTGGGTTGGGAAGATCTCCTAGAGAAGAAATGGCAACCCACTCCAGTGTTCTTGCCTGGAAAATCCCATGGACAGAGAAGCCTGGTAGGCTATAGTCCAGAGGGTCGCGAAGAGTTGGACACGACTGAGCAACTTTTGATTTTCAACCTCTTTGTGGAATAAATGTAAGTCACACCACCGCTAGAGATACCTGATTTAAGACCTGTGGCTCTATGCCCTGAAAAGCTTAAAAGGCTTCTCACTCACCCTGTGTGAGATTCAAAACAAAAAACTGTCCTAAACTGTAAAATAATGTAAACAGAGAAGAAAAAAATTTCTGATTTTTTTTCATGATTGGAATGTTCTTTGGAATGTTCCTTTACTTTGCCAACTAAGGTCTATCTAGTCAAGGCTATGGTNCCCTCTCCCTCCTACACAGTAAGGAACTCTGAAATGCAAATAAAAGGAGTTACGGAACTGTGAAAGAACTCTAATTGAGAAGAAAAAAAATTTGCAAATTATAGAATCCTTGGAGTAAGAAATTATAGGAGCTCTATGGTTTTTCCAGTGGTCATGTATGGATGTGAGAGTTGGACTGTGAAGAAGGCAGAGCGCCGAAGAATTGATGCTTTTGAACTGTGGTATTGGAGAAGACTCTTGAGAGTCCCTTGGACTGCAAGGAGATCCAACCAGTCCATTCTGAAAGAGATCGGCCCTGGGATTTCTTTGGAAGGAATGATGCTGAAGCTGAAGCTCCAGTACTTTGGCCACCTCATGAGAAGAGTTGACTCATTGGAAAAGACTGTGATGCTGGGAGGGATTGGGGGCAGGAGGAGAAGGGGACGACAGGGATGAGATGGCTGAATGGCATCACAGACTCGATGGATGTGAGTCTGAGTGAACTCTGGGGGTTGGTGACGGACAGGGAGGCCTGGCATGCTGTGATTCATGGGGTCGCAAAGAGTTGGACACGACTGAGCAACTGAACTGAACTGAACTGAACTGAGGGGGGGAAAAAGCCTTTCCTTTTCTGGTACTCATTGCCCATCCCAGGAGTTGGCAAATATTTTTTGTAAAGGACCAGAGAGTAAACATTTTAGACTCAGTGGACTACATGGTCTTTGTCACAACTATTCAACACTGTTATTGTAGTGTTGTAACAAACAGGTGCTGCTATGTTTCAATAAAACTTTATAAAAATAGGCCATGGACTGGATTGGCTCACTGGTGTAGTTTGCTGACCCCTGGTTCACCCTCTATTAACTTAACCTTCTTTCTTACTAACATTACCCATATTTTATTTGTATGTCAATGTGTCTACCTAAAAATACTCATTCACCAGACCTCCTCGCAGCTAGATGTGGTCATGTGACATACTTTTGACCATAGAGTTATAAGCTGAGAATTTCTGGAGAAGCCTTTGCTTTCTTATATAAGTAGGCTTTGTTGCTTCTTTTTCTTACGTGTTCTGTCTATAATGCAGACATGTGGTCTGGATGGGCAGCAGCCACCTTGTCACCATGAGATGAGAGATAGGAGGAAAGCTAAGGATGGCAGAGCAGAAGTGTGG
This sequence comes from Neotragus moschatus, assembly GCA_006410615.1. Classification (NCBI taxonomy): domain Eukaryota; kingdom Metazoa; phylum Chordata; class Mammalia; order Artiodactyla; family Bovidae; genus Neotragus; species Neotragus moschatus. The sequence continues at coordinate 1,674,061 of SJYA01002088.1, forward strand.
GGAGAGCCTGCCCCCGTCCCTTAGAGCTTGGAGAGCCGCCATCCAGCTCTCCTGCAACTCTGTATTGCAGGAGATGAATAAGCCCCTGTCAGTGCACCCTACAGCAAGGTCCAGCCATATCAGGTAACTCTATTGCTGGAACTCCTGTCTAAGATTCCAGTAAGGCCTGGGGTTGGGTGGCCCTGGGTCTGAAGCTGCAAGGAGGGGTACAATTATCAGGGAGTGGATGCAAGCTGCAGAGCTGGAGGCCAGCTGGAGAATTCCAAAGCAGGCCTGCTTTGCTAGACGGGGATTAGGAGTGGCAGAGCCGGGCAGATCCCAAAGCATGAGATGCATGGCCAGGGGGCGAAGGACTGTTAGCAAAGAAGTTCCAGTGTGGGAGAGGGCGTTCTGTAGACGAGAGAGGAGAGTTGACCATTAGCAAGAGCTGGTTCTCTAAACGACAACATCTATCAGACGGCACCTTTATGCTAGGCTCTGGCTTCTGGTAAGCACTTAGCTTGAGATCCTGCAGGCCTTTTTGGTTTTTTTGAGGTCTAGGATAGCCAAAAGCATTACTTCCCAAAGCTGCTGTAACACGCACCCAAATAATCTCCAAGCCAGAGTGATGATTCCCAAGGTTAGGTGCGAACCTGTGGGGAGTGAGTGACAGGACCAGTCCTGCCTGGTGGAGGGTGTTTTACTAACACTTAACCCTTATTGGAGGCAGCTCCATGCCGGGATTTTCCATGTACAACATGGCCGTCCTTGCAACAAGGCTGCAAGGGACATTCTCTTGTTTTAATCTCTGTTTTACAGATGAGGAAAATGAGATCCCAGACATGAGGGGTCACTAACCCAAGGACCGGTGAGGAGGGAAGAGTCAGATTTAAACCCAGACTAGTCTGATCACTGAGCTGAAGTTTATTCTGTTGGAGGAGCTCAGTTCTCGGAGCCCGGTTTCCCGGTTGGTCTCCTGGGTCATTGGTCCTATGGGGTGACCCTGGCATTACAGCCCTCTGTCCTGCAGTTTGTTGAGGGGCAGATATGTGCCTCAGGCCTCACTGCCCCAACCCTCAGGGAACTTGCCAAGCTGTCTCAAGAGCCCTCTGGTTGATCCGCTATTGGATCTTTTTCTCTAACTTTTTCACCTGTTAGTTTCATCTCCCACGTGAATTGTAAAGTCCTAGTGGCAGAAAGCATGTAGCTAATAGTTGTATATCTTTATCAGGCCCTGCTCTGGGGCATGCCCTGTCCTCAATACTGCATGGACTAATTCCTCTAGCCTCATGATAACTTTTTGAGATGCTATATTATCCTATTTTATGGAAGAGGGAACCGAGATCCAGGGATACAAAGTAAGTCACCTAAGGTCATAGGAGCTTGTAGACAGTGGAGCTGGGATTTGAATCCAGGCCGGCTGACTTACTTAACTGTGAATGTTATACTGCCTGTCTTTGAGTGTACAGCACTTTGTGGTTTACAAAGCATTTTCAAACACATTAAAAAAAAAGTTTTCAGAATGTTAGAACTCTAAAGTGGGTTAGAGATCGTCTATTCTAAACCCCTCATGTTACAGAGAAGGAAACAGGTCCAGAGGTCCAGAGAGGGGCAGTTTATGAAAAATTGAGACAGCCACTACTTTCCTGGCTGTTGACAGCCTTGCAGATGCCAAGCTCCTTCCCTGGCCTGGAGCTCCATGAGCACAGGGGCTGCACCTTTAATTCTTCAGCACCTAACAGAGCCTCAGACATAGTAGGTGCTGAGGGAGTGCGTGTTAAATAAATATGAGTCTAAGATGATCAACGTCGGTAAGTTTCAGTTCAGTTGCTCAGTAGTGTCTGAATCTTTGCAACCCCATGGACTGCAGCACGCCAAGCTTCCCTGTCCATCACCAACTCCCAGAGCTTGCTAAAACTTATGTCCATTGAGTTGGTGATGCTATCCAACCCTCTCATCCTCTGTCATCCCTTTCTCCTCCTGACTTTAATCTTTCCTAGCATCAGGGTCTTTTCCAATGAGTCAGTTCTTTGCATCAGGTGGCCAGAGTGTTGGAGCTTCAGCATCAGTCCTTTCAGTGAATATTCAGGACTGATTTCTTTTAGGATTGACTGGTTTGATCGTCTTGCTGTTTAAAGGACTTTCAAGAGTCTTCTCCAACACCACAGTTCAAAAGCATCAGGTCTTCAGTGCTCAGCTTTCTTTATGGTCCAACTCTCACATCCATACACGACTACTGGAAAAACCATAGCTTTGACTAGATGAACCTTTGTCTGTAAAGTAATGTCTCCACTTTTTAAGATGCTGTCTAGGTGGGTCACAACTTTTCTTCTAAGGAGCAAGTGTTGTTTCATTTCATGGCTGCAGTCACCATCTGCAGTGATTTTGGAGTCCAAGAAAATAAAGTCTGTCACTGTTTCCATTGTTTCCCCATTGATTTGCCATGAAGTGATGGGACTGGATGCCATGATCTTTGTTTTTTGAATGTTGAGTTTTAAACCAGCTTTTTGACTCTCCTCTTTCACTTTCATTAAGATACTCTTTAGTTCTTCTTTGCTTTCTGCCATAAATATCATGTTCATAAGGGTGTCATCTGCGTATCTGAGGTTATTGATATTTCTCCTGGCCAAATTGATTCCAGCTTGTGCTTCTTCCAGCCCAGCATTTTGCATCATGTACTTTGCATATAAGCTAAATAAGCAGAGTCATAGTATACAGTTTTGTCATACTCCTTTCTCAATTTTGAACCAGCCCATTGTTCCATGTCTGGTTCTAACTGTTGCTTCTTGACTTGCATACAGATTTCTCAGGAGGCAAGTAAGATGGTCTGGTATTCCCATCTCTTTAAGAATTTCCCACAGTTTGTTGTGATCTACACAGTCAAAGGCTTTGGCATAATCAATAAAGCAGAAGTATATGTTTTTCTGGAATTTTCTTACTCTTTCTATGATGCAACATTGTTGGCAATTTGATCTCTGATTCTTCTGCCTTTCCTAAATCAGCTTGAACATCTGGAAGTTCTTGGTTCACAAACTGTTGAAGCCTAGCTTGGAGAATTTTGAGCATTACTTTGCTAGCATGTGAGATGAGTGCAATTGCATGGTAGTTTGAACATTCTTTGGCATTGCCTTTCTTTGGGATTGGAATAAAAACCGACCTTTTCCAATCATGTGGCCACTGCTGAGTTTTCCAAATTTGCTGGCATATTGAGTTCAATACTTTAACAGCATCATCTTTCAGGATTTGAAATAGCTCAACTGGAATTTCTTCATCTCCACTAGCTTTGTTCACAGTGATGCCTTCTAAGGCTCCCTTGACTTCGGACACCAGGATGTCTGGCTCTAGGTGAGCGATCTCACCACTGTGGTTATCCGGGTCATTAAGATCCTTTTTGTATAGTTCTTCCATGTATTCTTGCCACCTTTTCTTAATACCTTCTGCTTCTCTTAGGTCCAGACCATTTCTGTCGATAATATTAGGGAAATGTAAATCAAAACAACCATGAGATGTCACCTCACACATGTCCAAAGGACTATCATCAAAAAGAACACAAATAATGAGTGTTGGTGAGGATGTGGAGAAAAGGGAGCCATCGCACGCTTTGGCGGGAATGCAAAGTGGTACAGCCACTGTGGAAAACAGTATGAAGAGCTCTCAAGAAGCTATAAATAGAACTACCATATGAATCAACAATTCCATTCCTGAGTGTATCCAGAAAAAAAACAAAAATACTAGCTTGAAAAGATCCATGTACCTCAGTGTTCACAACAGCTCTATTTACAGTATCCAAGTCATAGAAGTAACCTACATATGTCCATCAGATAAATGGATAAAGAAGACACACACACACACACACAAAACGGAATATTACTCAGGCACAGAAAAGATAAAAATTTAGCCATTTGCAGCAACATGGATGGACTCGGAGGGCATGAAAGTGAAATAAACCAGACAGAGAAAGACAAAGACTATATGATATCACTTTTTACATGGAATTTAAAAAATACAGTGAACTAGCGAATATAACATAAAAGAAGCGTCTTCACAGATCTAGAGAGCAAACTAGAGTCCACCAGTGTGTGTGCTGGGGGTTAACATAGAGATGGAAGAGTGGGAAGTACAAAGTATTGGGCGTAAGATAGGCTACAATGATGCACAGTGATACACAATGCATATCAACAAGATATAGCCAATATTTTGAAATAACTGCAAATGGAGTGTGACCTTTAAACAATGGAGGATAACATAAAACATTTAAAAATAAATGGACATGAGTCTGGTGTGGGCATTATTATCACACACACCATTTCACCCCAGCTGTGCCTCAAGGCATGTAAGCTTGATGCTCGGTACAGAGTTAAGTGTCCTGGGTTGACTAGAGTTCAACCCTCCAACTCATCCCCAGAACCTCAGAATAGGAACTTACTTGAAATTGGGTTTTAACAGATGTATTTCATTAAGTTAGAATGAGCTCATACTGGATTAAGTTGGACTCTAAACCCTATGGCTGGTGTTCTTATAAGGAGGGAGGTTTGGAGACAGATGGCACACGGGGAAGAAGGTCACGTGAAGGCGGAGGTGGAGGCTGGAGAGGGTGGAGTCAAGCAGCTACCAGTCAAGATGC
>SJYA01002088.1:1695967-1717546 GCA_006410615.1 Neotragus moschatus
CCCCCCCCCCCGTCCACCTCCCACCCCATATCAACTCTCTGGATCATCCCTGTGCACCAGTCCCAATCATCCTGCATCCTGTATCAAACATAGACTGGCGATTCGTTTCTTACATGATAGTATACATGTTTCAGTGCCAGTCTCCCAAATCTTCCCACCCTCTCCCACAGGGCCTTCTTTTAGAGACACCACTGGTTGTTTGGATTTAGGGCCCACCCTAATCCAGTGTGACCTCATGTCAATGAATTTCACGTGCAAATAACCTATTTCCAAACAAAGTCACATTCTGAAGTTCCAGATGGCTGTGAATTTTGGGGGAAACACTGCTCCACCGAGTACAGAAGACAACCAGCAAGTGCTCACCAGGTTATAATTCTTTTATACAAAAATTGGACTATAATATCCTTTCTGTTGAAACTTGTTTCAGTTTGAAATAATTTTGGACTTACAGAAAAGTCACAGATACAGTACAGAGTACCCTTAATATCCTTCACTTAACTTTCCCTAATGTTAACATCTTGCATAACCATAATGCAGTTATCAAAGCTAAGAAATGAACGTTGGCTCAACACTGCTAACTAACTTACACTCTTTAGTCAGATTTCATTGGCTTTTCCATGAGTAACCTTTTTCTGCTCTGGGATTCGATTTACGACAGACACTGCATTTAAGTCTCAGGTCCACTTAGCTCTCTCCGGTCAGGGGTGGAGCTTCAGCCCTTCTTTGTCTCTCTCAGCACTTTTGAAGAGTACAGGTCACTTATTTAGTAGAATGTTCCTCTGTTTGGTTTTATCTGCTGTCTTTTGGTCATGATTAGATTGAGACTGTGCGTTGTAGGCATCAGTTCAGTTCAGTCGCTCAGTCGTGTCCGACTCTTTGCAACCCCATGGACTGCAGCATGCCAGGCCTCCCTGTCCATCACCAACTCCCAGAGTTTAGGCGTGTAGGCATGAATACCCCCAATTTTTTTTTTTTTAAGATTTTTGATGTGGACCATTTTTTAAAAAGTCTTCATTGTACTGTTATAATATTATTTCTGCTTTAAGTTTTGGTTTCTTGACTGTGCAGCACGTGGGAGCTCAGCTCCCCAACCAGGGATTGAACCTGAGCTCCTGCATCGGAAGGCCAAGTCTTGGCCCCTGGACTGCCAGGGAAGTCCCAGTAATGTATTTTTCGCAGGGGTACATATGATCCATATGTCACGTTATAGATGATGTTAACATTGATCACTTGGTTGAGGTGGCAACTGCTGGATTTCTCTCCTGTAAACTATCTTTTCCTTTGTAATCAATAAATGTCTTGGCGGTAGGAGAGATACTTGGAGACTACCCCATTTATTAGTTGGAATTCTGCTATGAAAAAATGATTCTTTCTCCCTGATCCCCGCTGTTCTTATACTCTCTGCCCCGACTTAATAATAATTCTCAAATATCTACCTTTGCTCAGTATTCTGTGTTTGGTATATCATGACTGTTACTTAACCGTCTCTCAACTGCTAGTCATTACGTACTCAACATAAGGTGCTCAGTTCCAGCCAACCCTGCAGTGAATGTACTTGTACTGATGGCGAGCCCCTCCTGGGAGTGTTTTTGGAGGCTGTCATCCTAAAATATAAAGTCTGAGGTCAGAAGTGTGAGCAGTTTTAGTTTTTAACAGACATTGCCAGACTGTCCTTCGGTGAGACTGTTACAGGTAGCAATACCGTCCACGGTGTACGCGCATCCTTCGCCAGGTCACGCGTTCCGGTGGTGAGCCGTTGATCAGGCTGTGCAGAGGGTGCGTGTGGACAGACGGTGGCCCTCCGCAGCCCTCCAGGGCCTCCACCATCCTAGCACTCTCTTCCTGGTCTCTTATTTTCTTTCCCATCTCGTCTTCTTTAGCACCAATAGATTCCATAATGTTTTAGAACAGTGTTGCTTTTTCTGGTAATTATATAAAATTCACTCTGTTAAGGGCTTCCCTGGTGGCTCAGATGGTAAAGCATCTGCCTGCAATGCAGGAGACCCGGGTTCAATCCCTGGGTCGGGAAGAGCCCCTGGAGAAGGAAATGGCAACCCATTCCAGTATTCTTGCCTGGAAAATTCCGTGGACTGAGGAGCCTCATAGGCTACATTCCACGGGGTCACAAAGAGTTGGACACGACTGGGTGATTTCACTTGTTAAAGTGTACAGTTTTGTGGGTTTTTAGTATGCGTTTAAGGTTGTGCAACCATCACCCTTATTTTGCTCTACAATATTTTCAGCACCCCACAAAGAAACCCCAACACCACTGACCTTCACTCCCCATGCCCCCTGCCCCTAGACCATGGCCAACATTAATGTGTTTTCTGCCTCTGTGATTTTGCCCATTCTAGACATTTCCCAGAAATGGAATCATGCAGTGTGTGGGTTCTTTCATTTGGCATGATGTTTTCAGGGTTCATCCATACTGTAGTGTGAATCGGTACTTCATACCTTGTTCTCTTGGGTATCTACCTAAGAGTAAAAATTCTGGATCATAGGGTGACTTTATATTTAACTTTTTGAGGAAAAGCGCAGCTGTTTTCCAAGGTGGCTGCATCACTTTACATTCCCACCAGCACCGTGCGAGGCTTCCAGTTTCCTTGTGTCCTTGGCAACACTTGTCGCTGTCTGCCATCCTAGTGGGTGCGAAGTGGTGTCTCACTGTGGTTTTGACTTGCCTTTTCCTGATGACTAATCATGTGTGTGTGTGTGTGTGTGTGTGTGTGTGTGTGTGCTAAGTTGCTTCAGTTGCGTCTGACTCGTTGTGACCCCCATGAGCTGTAGCCCGCCAGGCTCCTTTGTCCCTGGGATTCTCCAGGCAAGAACACTGGAGGGGGTTGCCACGCGCCCCCATCCCCGGGGGAATCTTCTCAATCCAGGGGTCAAAGCCTGCGTCTCCTCCGTCTCCCTACTCTGGCAGGCAGGTTCTTTACCATCAGTGCTACCTGGGAAGCCCAGTGATGGTGAACATCTTTTCATAGCCTTGCTGGCTATTTGAATATCTTCTCTGGAAAAAAAGGGAGACTTTCCCCCTTTTTAAAGTTGGATTATCATTTTTACTGTCAAGTTGTAAAGTTTTTTTTTTTATATACTGCACAACAGACCTTTGTTAGCTATGATTTGTAATTATGGTCTTCCATTCTGAGGGTTGTCTTTTCACTTTCTTAATAATGCCCTCTGAAGCACAAAAGTTTTAAGCTGATGAAGTCCAGTTTATTTTTTCCTTTTGTTGTGTTTTTTGTCATGTCCAAAGAAACCATCGCGTCATATAAGGTCATGAGGATTTACAACTATGTGTGGAGCAGAGTATGTCTTTCTTTCTTTCTTTTTTTTTTTTGGTGGCTGTATTGTGTGGCTTGTGGGATTCTACTTCTCCAACCAGGGATCGAACCCCAGGTCGCTGGCAGGGAGGTCGCCAAGTCCTAACCATTGTACTGCCAGGGAATTCCCATGGAGCAGTGTGTTTTTTAAATAAAAACTTTCTTTGACCACTCATGGGACAAAAACGTTATGAGTTGTGACCCAGCATTCCCACACACGTGTATATTCCCATATATGTCCTTACGTTCCATGAAGTTCTATAAGACAATAGTCTTCCTATTGTTTATTCTATTTCACTAAAAATAGAATGGGTCAAGACCCACTAAAAAAATTTTTTTTTTCAATATTTGGTTGCGCTGGTGTTGCGGTACGTAGCATCTTCAATCTTCATTGCAGCACGTGGGCTCTAGTTCCCTGACCAGGGATCACATCTGGACCCCCTACCCTGGGAGTGCAGGGTCTTAGCCACTGGACCATCAGGGAAGTCCCAAAACCCATTAAACCTGACCCTGTGACCCATTTATTGACTGGGACCTGCAGGTTGTAAAGCCACTGCTTATGAGCTGACAAAAACGTTTTTGTGTGCCTGACCTGACTAAGGTCTCCCCAAGGCAAACGTGTGAAGCGTCAACATTCTGTGTCTCTTGAAGGTGAAAGACTGAGGCTTAGATTGGCTGTGACTTCCGGTCACATGGCTGGCTGCACGGGACTGATCCATGCCGGTACATTTCCATCTTTGCAGCCAGTCCCCCTGCTGTGGCTCCCACACATTCGTGTGCGTGAGAATCCCCTGGGGTGGCTTGTTAAAAATGCTGATTTCTAACCTGAGACGACAGAGATTCTGACTGTAACTTAAGACGCAGCTCCTGGATCAGAAGACAGCAAGTAGCGTCTTTAAAGTGGATAACCGGCAGGGACCTACTGTACAGCGCAGGGAGCTCTGCCCAATATTATTGGCGGCCTGGATGGAAGGGGAGCTTGGGGGAGAATGGATACCTGTGTATGTATGGCTGAGTCCCTTGCTATTCACCTGAAGTTACCAACGTTGTTAATCGGCTATACTCTAATACAAAATAAAAAGTGAAAAAGAAAAAAAGGCAGTGAGTAGCTGTGAGTTTGTGGAAGGGGCTCTGAACTAGGAATCAGGAGGCCCGGCTCTCTGCTTGCTAGCTCTGGGATGGGCTCCGAGGATGTTCCCCATGACTGACTGTGTGCCTCCTGCTCCGGCCTGAGAGGTGGCAGGGGACAGGGACGTGGCCAGCCCTGGAGCTCAGGAACTCTGACTTCACCGAGCACACTTCTGAGGTGACAAGACTTTTGCGGTTGTAGACTGGTGAGTGGGTGCAGCCAAGAAGAAGTGATGTTTTGCTTTCCTCAACAGTATCTGTTCATTCTCTTAAACGCTGAGCCAACCTAAACAGATAGGGGAGATTTCATGTAATAGTTTGATTTTAACATTTCTTGAAAAGTCAGAAGATCTGGTGGCCTGGGCTTTGTTGCTCTACGATCGAGGCGGGCTGGGCTGGAGTCGGGCCTGCCGCAGTGGGGTGGACCACAGTCCCCACCACTCTCTCTCTCATCTCCCTGCCCACTGACTCCTATATAGGTTGCCTCGCCCCTGTGGGCATGTACGAGAGTTTGTCCCCCCGCCACGACTCCACGGCCCAGAGGCCTTCCCGGCCCTGGGGCTGAAGGGGTGGATTTCCCCAGTGGCAGGCTGACCCACGTGCAGACACCTGCAGCTTTCTCTCTGTTCTCTTCTCTGCGTTCTATCTTTGTTCCCTTTCCCAGGTCGGTGTGCTTTGCTCAAAGAGATGACTCTGGTGATATGGAAAGCCCACAGGCTCTGGAGTTAGGCAGTGCTGGGTTTCAATGCCAGTCCCCTAGTTTCCTTACTCGTGGACCTTGGGGAAGTTGCATTACTTCCCAGTTTTCACACCTATAAAATAAGGGGAACACTGCTCACTTGCTGCTGCTTGTCCTTCCACGAGGAGGGAGCATCCGCTCAAGGAACGTTCTTGGCTTCCCATCCCAGTCTTCCCGGGAGGTGGTTTGTAAATGGTGGCCTTGGGACAGTGTGCAGCCCAGCCCCTTCCCTGCTCCTCTTTGGGGGATCTGCCCTCCTGCAGAGAGCATACATCCTCTCCATGCAGTTCTGTTCAGAATCAGGAAACCACAAGACCTGAGGCATATTCGTTCTGAATCAGCTGTGTGCGTGTATGTGTTCACACACGAGAGCTGTGCTCAGTCAAGTCCAACTCTTTGTGGCCCCAGGGACTGTAGCCCGCCAGGCTCCTCTGCCCATTGAAATTTCCAGGCAAGAATCCTGGAGTGGGTTGCCATTTCCCATGCCATGGGATCTTCCTGACCCAGGGACCGAACCTGCGGCTCTTGTGTTTCCTGCATTGGCAGGCAGATTCTTCACCACTGAGCCACCGGGGAAGCCCCCTGAATTAGCTTTAGCAACATTAAACAGGCCCTTTGAAATGCTTCTGCCTGAGTCAGTCTCTCTGGTGGCTCTGAAGAGGGGCTGGGAAGGGGCTCCTCTTCCCTGGGTTCTCTCTGCTGCTGCTGCTAAGTCACTTCAGTCGTGTCCGACTCTGTGCGACCCCATAGACGGCAGCCCACCAGGCTCCCCCGTCCCTGGGATTCTCCAGGCAAGAACAATGGAGTGGGTTGCCATTTCCTTCTCCAATGCATGAAAGTGAAAAGCGAAAGTTAAGTCGCTCAGTTGCGTCTGACTCTTCAAGACCCCACGGACTGCAGCCCACCAGGCTCCTCCATCCATGGGATTTTCCAGGAGAGAGTGCTGGAGTCGGGTGCCATCGCCTTCTCCGTAGGTCCCCTCAGACCCCCTCAAATGGCAGTTCTCTGGGAGTAATTGTAAAGGGCAGCGCCCGTCACATAACANTAAGTCGCTCAGTTGCGTCTGACTCTTCAAGACCCCACGGACTGCAGCCCACCAGGCTCCTCCATCCATGGGATTTTCCAGGAGAGAGTGCTGGAGTCGGGTGCCATCGCCTTCTCCGTAGGTCCCCTCAGACCCCCTCAAATGGCAGTTCTCTGGGAGTAATTGTAAAGGGCAGCGCCCGTCACATAACAGGTGCTCAGTAAATGGCAATCGTCATTTAAAAATAAGTATTCCTCCTCTTGTTTACTTACTCATCTAGAAGTAGGAAAGCAGGGAGCAGTGCCCGAGGGTGGGTTCAAAGCAGCAGGAAGAAATAGAGAGATAAGGAGGGAAAGCAGCCTTGATAGTACTTCACTGGAAAGCTGCCTTGCAGGTCCTTATGTGTGTATGCAAATTGCATGCAAATCTTCTGCATACTGATGAGCAGCCCTCCTCAGGAAGTCTGAGTGAATGCGGCCCTGGGGAAAATCTGGGTGGAGGTCCCTCAATTCCAGGGACCACAAACTTGTGGTCAGAACTACGGAAGCCTTTGCCTGGGAATGGGGTGCAGAGGGTGGCCCAGGGAGGATGGTGGTGGTGGGCAGCAATGACTGGGGTGAATAGGGTGGGGCTGGGGGTCGAGAGGTCTGTGAGGGTGGAGAGGGGCTCCTAGGGCAGGAGGGAGACCAAGCTCAAGGGCCGCCTTGCAGCTCTGCACTGGCACCCTGGACCTGCACCCCGTGCCCCTACCCCTCACTCCTCATCAGCCAGACGATGGGGCTCCTTCAGGGCCCTGGGTCCGCGTCTTCACCGCCCCTACAAGCTTAGAAGGGCAGTGTGGGACAACAGAAGAGTCCCTGAGGCTTCGGCGTCAGACAGAACCCAGTGCCCTCCAGCGGTGTGATCTGTGGGCCAGTTATGGGGCCCCGGTTTCCGCCTCTGTGAAATGGGTTCGAGATAGTCTCTCCCTCATAGAGCTCACATGAGGTGCGCTTCAGTGAGGGCCTGGAGAAGGTGCCTGCAGGCATACCTTGTTCGGGCTGCCGCATACCCGCCCCGCCCCCCAGCCCGCGTAGAGATCCACGCTCTGCGCGCCTTCTCTCATTTCATCCCAGCATTATTACTCCCGTTTTACCTATGAGGATGCCAGGGTCCAGTGAGGTCAAGAGCCAGGACAGAGCCAGCTCAGCAGTCAGGCCCACGCTGTTTCTCCTGATGCTCTCTTGCCTTCCCTCAGAGACAGGCAACTTCTTCATTCTAGAAGGGAAAAGAAGCCCAGAGGGGTTGACTGACTTGCCCAAGGTCACACAGCCAGTTAAGAGGCAGAGCTGGAGCTAGACCCTAGCCTCCTGACTGCGGTCACATTCTGTCTGGCCGTCACACAAGACCCACCCTCCTGGGCAGCCCAGCCCAACATCTAAGTGGGCTCTGGTTCCCCCTTCTCTGGACATGGGAGGCCTTTGGCCCCGACACCTCACAGCCTCCGTGATCAGCACAGGTGAGTGCTGGGTGCCTTTAGGGCCAAGGTCTCGTCTCTCCAGGAAAGATCACAGGTTGCTACTGGCCCGGCTGGGTTGAGGGGTGGGGTGGGGTCCTGTGAGAGTTCCTGCCTCCTGCTCGCCTCCTCCTTGCCTCCCCTTTGGTCCCTCTGTCCCTGCTTGTCAGCTGCCCCTTCCCCTTGCCCACCTCCAAGGCTGTCAGTGTTTGGGGGAGATTACGCAGTGCTGACATTGGAATATGAATTAGGCGAGAGCGGCAGCCAAATCTTAGAATTAGGGAAGGCAGGAGCCCAGGCTGGGATCCAAGAGTGGTTGGAACATCTGTGCCTTCGCTCTTCCAGATGCCTGACCTGGGCCGCCCGCCCGAGGACGCCTGGTCCCAGAGCCGCAGACAAGTCCCGCCGCAGCCAGCATCTGGTCCTCCCCTTGCCCGCGAGGGTGCAGGTCGGACTCCTGCAGACCTCAGCCTCATCCGCTCTCTCTGTTCTGAGGCCTGGGAGGACGGAGAGGCTTCTGCTGTGACTTGAGGGACTGAGGGAAGACTCTGCCCAAGGATTTATCTTTTGTCTGAAGGTCTGAAATCCCACCTTAGCGTTCTGCTGCTGTTGCTTAGATCTACCTTTGTCAGAGTGCTTCAGGGAGCTCAGGTTCTGCAGACGGTGAAAGAGGCCGTGAAAGTGTGTTAGTGAAAGTGTTAGTTGCTCACTCACGGCTGACTTTTTGTCACCCGTGGACTGTAGCCCCCCAGGCTCCTCCGTCCCTGGGATTCTCCAGGGAAGAACACTGGAGTGGGTTGCCATTCCCTCCTCCAGCGGATATTCCCGAACTAGGGATCAAACCCAGGTCTCCCGCACTGCAGGCAGATTCTTTACTGTCTGAGTCACCAGGGAAGCCGTATGTTAGGGAAATGCTGTGTTCAACAGCGTGGACTACAGGACTTTTAAGAGCCTTTGATAAGAGGCACTGTGATTCCCTTAAAGAAGGAAAGAATTCGTAGCGTTTCCCAAACTTGTTTAAGGGGAGAGTGTTTCCTCATGCAGAACTTTTNCCAGGGTCCAGTGAGGTCAAGAGCCAGGACAGAGCCAGCTCAGCAGTCAGGCCCACGCTGTTTCTCCTGATGCTCTCTTGCCTTCCCTCAGAGACAGGCAACTTCTTCATTCTAGAAGGGAAAAGAAGCCCAGAGGGGTTGACTGACTTGCCCAAGGTCACACAGCCAGTTAAGAGGCAGAGCTGGAGCTAGACCCTAGCCTCCTGACTGCGGTCACATTCTGTCTGGCCGTCACACAAGACCCACCCTCCTGGGCAGCCCAGCCCAACATCTAAGTGGGCTCTGGTTCCCCCTTCTCTGGACATGGGAGGCCTTTGGCCCCGACACCTCACAGCCTCCGTGATCAGCACAGGTGAGTGCTGGGTGCCTTTAGGGCCAAGGTCTCGTCTCTCCAGGAAAGATCACAGGTTGCTACTGGCCCGGCTGGGTTGAGGGGTGGGGTGGGGTCCTGTGAGAGTTCCTGCCTCCTGCTCGCCTCCTCCTTGCCTCCCCTTTGGTCCCTCTGTCCCTGCTTGTCAGCTGCCCCTTCCCCTTGCCCACCTCCAAGGCTGTCAGTGTTTGGGGGAGATTACGCAGTGCTGACATTGGAATATGAATTAGGCGAGAGCGGCAGCCAAATCTTAGAATTAGGGAAGGCAGGAGCCCAGGCTGGGATCCAAGAGTGGTTGGAACATCTGTGCCTTCGCTCTTCCAGATGCCTGACCTGGGCCGCCCGCCCGAGGACGCCTGGTCCCAGAGCCGCAGACAAGTCCCGCCGCAGCCAGCATCTGGTCCTCCCCTTGCCCGCGAGGGTGCAGGTCGGACTCCTGCAGACCTCAGCCTCATCCGCTCTCTCTGTTCTGAGGCCTGGGAGGACGGAGAGGCTTCTGCTGTGACTTGAGGGACTGAGGGAAGACTCTGCCCAAGGATTTATCTTTTGTCTGAAGGTCTGAAATCCCACCTTAGCGTTCTGCTGCTGTTGCTTAGATCTACCTTTGTCAGAGTGCTTCAGGGAGCTCAGGTTCTGCAGACGGTGAAAGAGGCCGTGAAAGTGTGTTAGTGAAAGTGTTAGTTGCTCACTCACGGCTGACTTTTTGTCACCCGTGGACTGTAGCCCCCCAGGCTCCTCCGTCCCTGGGATTCTCCAGGGAAGAACACTGGAGTGGGTTGCCATTCCCTCCTCCAGCGGATATTCCCGAACTAGGGATCAAACCCAGGTCTCCCGCACTGCAGGCAGATTCTTTACTGTCTGAGTCACCAGGGAAGCCGTATGTTAGGGAAATGCTGTGTTCAACAGCGTGGACTACAGGACTTTTAAGAGCCTTTGATAAGAGGCACTGTGATTCCCTTAAAGAAGGAAAGAATTCGTAGCGTTTCCCAAACTTGTTTAAGGGGAGAGTGTTTCCTCATGCAGAACTTTTGGGGCCAGTGGTAACAGATCTGAATCTAGTCTAGCAGCTGCCGGGACCGCCCTTCAAAGGCTGGCGTGAGGCTGGCGGGGCCTGGATCAGAACTCGTGTCCTGCGTCTGTGAAGTGCCCCGGCAGTTCACTTCTTTTCTGAATGAGCGGACGTTGTGAGCAGAGGCTCACCGCCTACTGTGAGCTTGTGCACAGCTCAGGGAGGGCAATGATCACCACCCTTCCTTCCAGCTGATCTGCTAAACGGGGCCACACTGGCAGCTTGGCAACAGGGATGCCTTGGGGGCTTTCCCCTTCTCCTGTCCAGGAGGAGGGCCACGTTCACTGCAGCGTTTCTCAGAGTGAGGCTTCAGCCTCTGTCAGTTTTTCCACATGGGATTGTTACATGGCAGGTTCAAGGCCAGCTTACCCAGTGGGCAGGACAGGGAGGCATTGTCAGGGCTTGTCCAGAGCCCCATGCTCTGTCTGGGCCACCACAGTGCCTGTCCCCTGGCAGGCGGCAGGGCACCAGAGAGGCAGGTGACGGAGACATTTCCTGCCAGTTCCTGGGGGCAGCGTGCTCACCACCTGCCATCCTTCCCAGTGCCCCCGCCCAGCCCAGGCTCCCTACAGGCTAGCCATCTCCGAGTCTGGTGCCGGAACACTTCCCCTCTAGGAGGACTGCATCTTGAGTGGGGCCCTTGCCATCTAGACATCAGAGTTGTCATCTTTCTCCCTGTCTTCTTCCCACAGAGGCTGCTTGGGCAGCAGGCCTCCCTTGGTCCATCCTATTTCTGTTGGGAATTTTCTGAATCAGATGTTAAAAGAGGCCAGGTCCTTGAAGGACTGAGCCGCCTCCTCCAAGTGGCCCAGGAGAAACTCAGTCATAGAAGCAGGGACTACCTCATTTCTCCTCTCTGGGCCTCCATTTCCCCACATTCAGAGAAACTAAGATCATGGCATCTGGTCCCATCACTTCATGTCAAATAGATGGGGAAACAATGGTAACAGTGACAGACTTTATTTTTTTGGGCTCCAAAATCACTGCAGATGGTGACTGCAGCCATGAAATTAAAAGACGCTTGCTCCTTGGAAGAAAAGNTTGAGGCTGCAGGTAAATTGAGAGCTCTCCAGCACCTTTCTCCCACCCAGCTCCAGAGCAGCACAATCAAGCCTGTATCGGTATTCTGGTTTCAACCCCACAAGGACATAGAAGAATGTTTCTCTGGAGGAACTGGATAATTCCAAAGAAATGACCGATAGATGCGTATATCTAGGCGTCTGTAGCAGACGAGCTGTCAGGAGAAATGATTGTCCTAGAATGTAGCTCATGAAATGGACAAGTCAGGGCCAGGTACTCAAAGCCTCTGACTGGCCTTTTGGTGCCTCCTTAGTTTTAGATTCTACTGAAGTACACTGGACTTACAAAGTTGTGTTAATTTCTGCTGTACATCACAGTGATTCAATTATATATATATACACACACATGTATATTCTTTCTCATTCTTTTCCATTATGGTTTATCACAGAATATTGAATATGGTGCCCTGTGCTATACAGTAGGACCTTGTTACCTTGTTGTATATATAATAGCTTGCTTCTGCTAATCCCAAACTCCCAGTCCTTCTCTTGTTCATCCACTGCCCCCCTTTCCCTCCCTGGAAAACACAAGGCTGATCGCTGTGTCTGTGGGTCTGTTTTTGTTTTGCGGATACGCCGATGGTGTCGTATTTTTCAGATCCCGCATCTGAGTGATGTCATACGGTGTCTTTCTTCCTCAGAAGCTAGTTTTGCTTCCCCGCTCTGGCTGTGCTCGGTCTCCTTGCCCTGCAGGCTTTGCCCTGGCTGCGGTGAGCAGGCTCTCCTTTCTGGCTGCAGCGCGCAGGCTGCTCGTTCCGCGGCTGCTCTCGTCGCGGAGCACGGGCTCTAGGCCGCGCCGGCTTCTGCGGTGCTGGCTCCCAGGCTCTGGAGCCCAGGTTCAGTTGCTGTGGGGCACGGGTTTAGTTGCTCCTTGGCATGTGGGATCTTCCCAGAGCAGGGATAGACCCAGTGTCTCCTGCATTGGCAGGCGGGTTCTTTACCACTGAGTCACGAGGGAAGCTCTTGTCTTTTTCTTTTTCTGACTTACTTCCATAGCAACCTGGGGCTTTCCTGGTGGCTCAGATGGTAAAGAAGCTGCCTGCAACACAGGAGACGGTGTTCGATCCCTGGGTCCGGAAGATCCCCTGGAGAAGAGAATGGCAACCCACTCCAGTATTCTTACCTGGAGAATTCCATGGACAGAGGAGCCTGGTGGGCTACAGTCCAGGGGGTCACAAAGAGTCAGACACGACTGAGCGGCTACCATCTATCTTCCTTCCATACCAACCCAGGCTATCAGCTGAACNTGGCAACCCACTCCAGTATTCTTACCTGGAGAATTCCATGGACAGAGGAGCCTGGTGGGCTACAGTCCAGGGGGTCACAAAGAGTCAGACACGACTGAGCGGCTACCATCTATCTTCCTTCCATACCAACCCAGGCTATCAGCTGAACGTGATGGTGAAATGGAGACTTCTCTAGACATACAATATCTCAGAATAACTTGTCCACCCACGTACCTTTTCTCATGAAACTACTGAAGGATGTGCTCAACTAAACCCAGGGAGCTGAGAAAGAAGATGTGGGATCCAGGAACAGGGACTCCAACCCAGGGGAGACAAGGGACGGAATTCCTTGGGTATTGGCTAAGAGAATATCAGGAGACCAGCTGTGCCTTGGCCCAGGGAACAACTAGACCTGAGCAGCAGGATATCTGGAGGCTCTAAGGGGTAAGGGAGTTTGTCCCCAGGAAAATAAATGAGACTGACAAATTATCAGGTTTGGTCATGTGGAAAATTACATCGAGGGCACGGAAAAGTTTAGTCAATTGCTTTTTACAAAACAAGCCCAAGTTGGTGAAAAATGAGGTAATTATTAATAGGAAAAACAAAAAAGAAAGGAAGTAGACTCACAGCCTGCTATTCAGGTTGGGAGTACATAGTAGTGAAGGTGTAGACTAAGGATTTAAAACAATTATTAGCAGCGGCCCTTATGAGGGTGGTCCAGTGGTTAAGAATCCACGTGCCAACACAGGGGATATGGGTTTGATCCCTGGTTCCAGAAGATCCCACGTGCTGCAGAGCAGCTAAGCCCACGCGCCGACTGCTGAACCTGAGCTCTAGAGCCCGTGCTCTGTGACAAGAGAGGCCAGTGCAATGAGAAGCCCGCACACCAGTGCTAGAGAGTGGCTCCCACTCCCCACAGACAGACAAAGCCATGGGCAGCAACGAAGACCCAGCATAGCCAAACAAATAATAATGATAATTTAAAGAAAAACTTCTAAGTCCACTAAGACGTCCACCAACGTTTAAGATGATGACTCAAGAGGTTGAAGAATGAGTGTTCTCGTGAAAGTAAGTCACTCAGTCCTAACCCAGGGACTGTAGCCCTCCAGGCTCCTCTGTCTGTGGAATTCTCCAGGCAAGAGTACTGGAGTGGGTTGCCATTTTCTTCTCCAGGGAACCTTCCCAACCCAGGGATCAAACCCAGGTGTCCGGTATTGCAGGCAGGCTCTTTGCCCCTGAGCTACCATGGAAGCCCCTTGGTGACTCGGGGAGTAATTTAGAGAGAGGGTTATTTAGAGAAAGGGAGGTAAACAACAGGGGAAAGAGCTTCAGAAGAACACGGTGAGGGAGACGCAGCTGGGGAGAAGAAGAGAATACTCTTTTCAGTTGTAAGCCTTTGAGCACTATTTGACTTTTCAAAAGATTTAGAAGTCATACTTTGTTTAAACAACAACAAAATTAAGACACTGATCTGGTTCATGTTCTCCCTCTGTGAAGGCTTCCCCGACCACCAGGGCGTCCCTTGAGAGCCCTTCCCTCTGGGAGTCGGTTGAGTGCTTGGCCTCAGCAAGAGTTCAAGAACAGCTCTTGGAGAAGAAGTGAATGGATTCCTTTTAAAAGTTGGTTAAGTTCAGATGAATTAAAGAAAAAAAAATTTTTTTGAAGAGGTTGAACTTGGAAAGTTCCTTACGGGAGATTTGTCTTTCATAGGCTATCACAGGTGGTAATGCCACATTTTTTTTCCCCCATCTTGAGGGGTGGGATGGGGTTGGTTGAGGTCACAGGGTAGACAGAAGCAGGTTGGAAGTTAGCCATGCTTGGGTCCCAGCATTATCTCTGCCTTTCAGGAAACTGAGTTCAAGGCAAGTTACTTTACCTCCTTGAGCCTCAGTTTTCCTCATCTGGACAGTGGGGAGAATAATGGCGCTAAACTGCTTTGTCAGGCTGTGGTTAAGGATTAGGAGAATGTCGGTGAAGTGCTGGGCACACAGTGGAGGCTGGCTAAATGCTGGATGGCTTTATTAAGCTGCAGGGTGTGTTCAGTGATAGCAGCTGTTCACTTGACCCCACTTCCTGAATTCCTGTTCTTACAGCACCTCCGGGAAGCTCTGGCCTCTCTGTCAGACGTCCCCATAACAGACCCTGGGCTCAGTGTGGGCAGACCACATATTAGCAGAGCAGTTCAGAGCAGCTACACATTTTCAGAGACATCTGAGTCATTCCATTTTGGGAGCTGTGCTGAGATGGTTTCAGCTGCTTTGCCTGCTTTCTAAACAAAAATTATTTAGGTGGGAACAGTTTCAGCTTGAGGTTTCCATGATTTTCACATGACCTTTAAATACCCCAGATTTGCAGTCTTCTTCTTTCTCTAATGAAAGTCTGGATCTTCTTGGAGAAAAGAAACTTAATTCCAGGCTTGGCCCTCCCTCTGTCCTGGCTTCCCTCTTCCCATTTCACTGGCTCCACCCACCCACTCCCCCACCGTGGGCCTCCGTCCATCCACGCTCTGCTCGTGGGAACTCACCAAGGACCTCCCACTGGCCACAGCCTGAGACCTTCACAAGTTTCTTTTTCTGGCTACGTTTAACCCTTTCTTGAAACGTTCTCTTACCTTGGCTTTCGGACACAGGAGTCTCCTTATTTGTGTGTTAGTATCATCATTATTAGCTTCTTTGTCTTCAGTCTTGATTCTGTGGCCATCCCCTTAGGCCCAGTCCTTGCTTTTCTTTCACCTTATTGCCTTTATTCTTGGAGACTTGAACAATCCCCTTCACATGGATGGTTCCCTTAACTATCCCCCCTTTCCGTTTCAGTCTGTCCCTGGAATTCTACTCTTGAGTGTCTGGTGGACTCGGGGACTTTGTCCCTGAGATGTCTTAAAGTTGCCTCATATCCCTTAGATAGACCTTGCCATCTGTCCCAAGCCCCCGTCTAACTTCCCTGCCTCGGTCAGTGGCTCTTGAAAGCCTAGAGTTAGTCTTTGCTTCTCTCTCCTTCATTCCTCTCTGCTTTCTTCCCCCTTCAGCTTTACTTCCTGAGCCAGCCTTCTGATCTCATCAGGGTGGCCTCTACGCTGTCCCCAAACCCATGTGGTCACTCTTCTCTTATGCCTGTAACGTCTTTCTGCGAGGACAAACTGTCATGGTTGTGTTTTTCTAAAAGAGAGTCTCAGTGTTAGCCAATCGCATATCCGTTCTGAGTCCAGGAATGGTGCAAAGCATCCTTGGTCCCAGTGAGTCAGCTGCCAGTCTCCTCAAACCCAGCCACAGGCAGTGTGTGGCCTAATCACCGCTCAGAAGCCCTGTCCCGGGGGACTGGGGTGTGGCCTTTTCTTGACGTCAATTTGACTCGAGTTGTGTGTGGCAGGGGACGTGGTTTCTGCAAGGTTCAGAGCTCAGCTCTCTCCTGAGTCCCAGCTCCACCCTGCAGGGGGACTGTTAGATCCTTAAGCGTTTAAATTCTCCAAATTCTTAGAGGCTAAGAGAAATCAGGTATTCCCTCATTTCTTGGATGCATTATTATGCTAACAGATTCTGTCTTTTTACTTCATCTTGCCCGGGAGGCTCTCTCCTCAAGGGTGGGGAGAGGGTGAAGTTTCCATCCTGTATGGAACTCATGTCCCGTCCCACTTGTATCTTTGTTTATGCTGGTCATCTATCCAAAATATTTACTTCTCTCCAGTCTGGGGAGTCACAGTCTGCATATTCTCCAAGGCAGAGAGGAGTCTTAACTGTTCTTGTGCCACGGACCCATTTGGCAGGCTGATGAAACCTGTAGACCTCATCTCAAAAATGTGATTTTAGAAACATTAAAAAGATACACAGTATTATAAAGGAAACTGGTTGTGGTGTGGTTGTTAAAATATTAAAGAACACCAAACTGTGATATGGCAATGCTGTTCTTCCTTATTACTACATTAAATAAACACTATTATTTCAAAGTAGGGATGAACATTAATGATATTTTGAGGTCTCTGCAGTAGTATGTGGTGATTAGGAAAACATCTGTTACACCTGCTTCTGTGGTTTGTAACCTACATTTATAATGGCATGAAATGCTAAGTTTCACTTAGAGATTAGTGAACACAGAGAGGCAATTTTCCCTCATCCAAGTTCATAGGTCCCCCTGAATTTAGTCCATGAATTCTAGGAATTCTTACTGTGGATCCCAGTTGAGAACCCTAACTCGTGCTTCCGTCACGGAGCACTCCTTGACTACCACAAACTTCTGAGTTTTCCCTCACGCTGGAGCTCTTACAATGTTCATTCAGTCAACAAACACTGACACGGCTCATGTTCAGGCAACCACTGAAGCAGATGTTGGGGTCCACATGGTGAGACGCAAGACCCAGTTTTATAATCAGTGGGCGGGATGGACACATTCTCATCCAACCATCACTCTAAATGTAACATGAAAGTCACCCTGGAAGAATTTAAAACAATGGTCTGCGGTATCCCAGAGGAGGTAGAAGTTAACAATTCAATTTGGCAAGGAGTTCGAGGAAGGAAATGTTTCAAGAGGAAGGTAGCATTTGAGCTTGGCCTTGAGGAAAGAGTAGGATATAAACAATTTCCACATGGTTTAAGTAGATCTGGCTGGTATTTTTCCTTTGTCTTGCCACAAGTAAATATGAAACTCCAAGCAGGATCATGTCTTACAACATGGTTTTCTGTATTCTCCAGAACCTATTATGACAGGACTGATCATGGGCACTCAATACATAACCATCGATTACTTAATAATGTTTTTCAAGAATAAAATTTCTGGACCAATTAGTTATTGCCCGGGAGCAAAGCATCCCCAGACCCAGTGGCTTTAAACAACAATCTCTTTCTCACTGGTCTCCGTGTTGTTCTGCTGATCTGGCCAGGACAGGCTCTGTGGTCACTGGCACACTGGCAGAGGCTGGTCGGTCTGGAATAGCCTCGACTGGATGGCTGGGGCTCTCTTCTGTATGCTTTCTTCCGGTTATGCTTGCATGAGGTTTACAGCAAGTCGTGAGGCCAGGCCCAGGGTCAGCGTGCAGGACAAGGGCAAGGAGGCAGAGAGGCACAAGAAGTTTTGGCCATTTTGTTGTTTAGTCGCTCAGCTGAGTTACTCTTTGCAACCCCGTGGACTGTAGCCCGCCAGGCTCCTCTGGATGTGGGATTTCCCAGACAAGAATACTGGAGTGGGTTGCCATTTCCTTCTCCAGGGGATCTTCCCAACCCAGAGATTGAACCCAGGTCTCCTGCATTGCAGGTGGATTCTTTGCTGCTGAGCCGCCAGTGGTAGCATGCCGTTTGGGCCGTAGTTTTCACAGTTAAACCATCAGCCTCAAATCCTTTGTGGAATGGGGCAAATCTAAATCATAGGCAAACGCCTAAATGAAATAGTTAAAGGGTAAGGGGCAATTTATAAATTCAGCTAGCAATGTGGCCTCTCTTGTGGCTGTATCCTAAGTGTTTGAAGAATGTTATCCACAGAGACTGCCTGGGCTATCCTTTTATTATTATTTTTTTAAACCGGGATGCAAACCCATTGAATTGTCCTTTCATGTTTGATGTTCCATCAGTTAAGCATCCCACACAATTTTTCATAGAGATGCTTTCTTTCCCCCTGAGGACATCTGCAACAATCCAGAACACACTTTCCTCGGTACTTGACTCTAAGTTGCTATAAATATCAGACATTCTGTCAGCAGCTCAGGGTCACAGCTCAGGTTTCCTGAACCAATATCACTTGCTCCCCTGCTCTGAGCTGTGTCTGTCAGAGGCAATGGTGTGGCAGACACAGTGAAGTGGAAAATACAGGTCAGAAAGCGTGTTCTTTGAATTAACTGAGGGAAGAGCGTGTGTGTGTGTGTGTGTGTGTGTGTGTGTGTGTGTGTGTGTGTGGAGGGGGCGGGCAGATTTAGCTATACAATTGCTTTTAATTGTTCAGGCTTTAATATAGGTGATAGCGGAATTTGAAAAAAATATGCTGGCAGAGTAGAGTGTACTGTTGCTGGGGTAGGGGGGCGCCACACAGACCTGAGTGTGTATCATAGCTCATTATTTACAAGCTGTGTGACTTAAGTGCTTTAAGTCTCTGAGCTCCACTTCTCCTTATTTGTAAAAGGAACTGGCCATATGCTGACCTCTGTTTGTGGTGAGGATTCAGTGAATTGCCATGCTTATGAGTTAAGTGGCTCAGCAAATGTTTGATATTATTACAGACTGGAAATAAAAATCCAGATGAGTTATCCACAGCAGGAGGATGGTTCTCTGTTAGTCTGGGAGAGAATAACTCAGGGACCTGCCTTCCACTCTTAGACTTGACTCTAACTAGGTGACCATTTAAGCCTCAGTTTCCACATCTGTTGAGTAGAGCAATTAATAGTCATAGCCTTGTTTTGACAATCAAATGGCATATTGCACAGGTTTTATTTTTTAAAGAATTTAAAATCCCTTTGAATACACGTGAAATAATGCTGCAGTGATTGGCTGCTCCCCATGGGATTGTTCAGATGGGCTACTCTGTACCCAGCACTCTGCTCCTGTGGTTAGTGGTGGTATTGAGGAGAAATTAAAATTAAAAGCGTGTTTCCTTCCAGATGTTGTTGCTACAGGCTCAAGGTGCTCTTTTAACTAGGACACCAGGCTCTCTTGAAATAGACAAGAATTCTAGAAACATGACATTGGGACTGATTCATCACTTAAACTTGTGGCTGACTCATTCTCTCCTTGATCATTTCAACAGTAACTTTAATTACATCATTTTACTTATTGTTCTTTTTTCCCTTGATTTATTCTCTTCTTACAATTCTTGTTTATTGTCTCAGTGATTAGGCCTTCTCACCTCTGAGACTGTGTAAACCTTCTGGACTCTAGAAATATGAACTGAACTTTCCATGTACCTCTGATAATGAGTACTCTCACCCTGCCCCCCACAACCCCCAAGCTTGTATACTTGAAATACATCAGCAGAAGGAATACTTTTGACTTTGCTGGTGTTTCACAGAGCTTATGTTATTGAATGCTCTCAGCTACCCTACAAGATAGATACAATCTAGTTTAAAAAAAAAAAAATGTAGGGACAGAAGCTTCAAGAGGGAACTGTAACTTGCCCAGGTCAGTGTGGTAGATTGCAAAAGTGATCCCAGCTCTTCATCCTTCCCTGCATTCACACCCTTTCCCCCGTCATCTACATCCTCTCTGTCCTCCTTCTTTGACTCTGGGCTTAGCAATGAAACTTGCTCTGGCTGAAGGGATGATGGCAAATGTGATATAAGCAAAAGCCTGAAAAGTCCCTGTGCAATCAGCTGGATTAGCCTTGTCTCTTATCCTTCTGCCGCGGCCATGAGAATGTGCCTGGCTTAGCCGACTGGAGGCTGAGAGGCGTGTGGAGAGGAGTGAGTCCCTGCAGCCATCCCTGGAGCCCA
Organism: Neotragus moschatus; assembly: GCA_006410615.1. NCBI lineage: Eukaryota > Metazoa > Chordata > Mammalia > Artiodactyla > Bovidae > Neotragus > Neotragus moschatus. The sequence goes on from SJYA01002088.1 coordinate 1,715,875, forward strand.
GCCTCAATCACTCAGGGGGCAGCCAGACTCTACGTGTGTTAGTGAGCCCAGCCAAGATCAGCAGAGCCGCCGAGCCATCTATCCCAGACGCACGAGCAGTAAATGCTGACGACTGAATGCCGCTGAGGTTTTCTTGCGATTTGTTTCACAGCGTTGTTGTGGCAAGAGAGATACCTGACAGTATGACTATCTGGGAGAAGAGCAGGCCTGGGGAACTGGCTAGGCCTCAGTTTGAGTTCCAGCTGTGGTGCTTGGAGTGTGTTCCTTTTCGAGATTAAATTTCTTTCTCTTTAAGATGAGGTAGTAATGCTTCCCTCATAGGGTGGCTAGAAAGATTAAACACAAGGCAAAAGAAAGAAAACCTTTGGGACCCAGTGTAAATCGTAGATGATGTCCAAAAAACAGTGTCTTCTCCCAGCAAACCTTCAGAACGAACAACTATGGGACCATGGGGCCCAGACCAAGGTCTGTTCAATGTGACCCTGTTCCCGATCACATCAACTCAAAGGTAAACATGAAGACCAGAAGGGCTTGATTCTATCCTTACATTGCTTTTTGGGGTATTTTCCCCTTCCTTTCAAGCCACTGTTTGACATGACAAATGTACTCATGTAAGCTTATGGCTAATTCCCTCAATGGGGAAGGAAAAAGGAAAACCAACCCAGCTAAAACACAGAGCAATTAACTCAATAAACTTTAAGAAGTTATGAAAGGTATGGGATGCTTTTTGAAAATTAAAAAAAAGAAGATTCTTCATTTAAGGAAGAGTTTCCTTCCTGAGGAATTGAGGTTTCCTACAAAATCCTTTGTAGGAAGGATCCTATAAATCCTTTGTAGCAGCTCCTTTCCTGCTTTCTGCCTCAGACAGCTCACTCCTCTTTAGCTTTTCTGATGGTGGCAATGGGGTGACAACAGTTACATGTACCTGTTTGTAACGGGAGACAACGGTTACATGACTCTGCTTCTACTGCAGTGTGACCTGGGATGAATCACATGGCATTTCTGAGCTTCAGTTTCTCACCAGAAAAATGACATTTTGATAAAATTTCTTTATAAGAAAATCAATTTATTGTTTTTTAAAGCAATGATTTATCATTTGAACTGGACATGGAACAACAGACTGGTTCCAAACAGGAAAAGGAGTACATCAAGCCTGTATATTTTCACCCTGCTTATTTAACTTCTATGCAGAGTACATAATGAGAAATCCTGGGCTGGAAGAAGCAGAAGCTGGAATCAAGATTGCCAGGAGAAATATCAGTCACCTCAGATATGCAGATGACACCACCCTTATGGCAGAAAGTGAAGAGGAACTAAAAAGCCTCTTGAGGAAAGTGAAAGAGGAGAGTGAAAAAGCTGGCTTAAAGCTCAACATTCAGAAAACTAAGACCATGGCATCTGGTCCCATCACTTCATGGGAACTAGATGGGGAAACAGTGGAAACAGTGCCAGACTTTATTTTTTGGGGCTCCAAAATCACTGCAGATGGTGAGTGCAGCCATGAAATTAAAAGATGGGGTTACTCCTTGGAAAGAAAGTTATGACCAATCTAGATAGCATATTGAAAGGCAGAGACATTACTTTGCCAACAAAGGTCCATCTAGTCAAGGCTATGGTTTTCCCAATAGTCATGTATGGATGTGAGAGCTGGACTGTGAAGAAAGCTGAGCAC
>SJYA01002088.1:1720233-1759758 GCA_006410615.1 Neotragus moschatus
TCTTACAATTCTTGTTTATTGTCTCAGTGATTAGGCCTTCTCACCTCTGAGACTGTGTAAACCTTCTGGACTCTAGAAATATGAACTGAACTTTCCATGTACCTCTGATAATGAGTACTCTCACCCTGCCCCCCACAACCCCCAAGCTTGTATACTTGAAATACATCAGCAGAAGGAATACTTTTGACTTTGCTGGTGTTTCACAGAGCTTATGTTATTGAATGCTCTCAGCTACCCTACAAGATAGATACAATCTAGTTTAAAAAAAAAAAAATGTAGGGACAGAAGCTTCAAGAGGGAACTGTAACTTGCCCAGGTCAGTGTGGTAGATTGCAAAAGTGATCCCAGCTCTTCATCCTTCCCTGCATTCACACCCTTTCCCCCGTCATCTACATCCTCTCTGTCCTCCTTCTTTGACTCTGGGCTTAGCAATGAAACTTGCTCTGGCTGAAGGGATGATGGCAAATGTGATATAAGCAAAAGCCTGAAAAGTCCCTGTGCAATCAGCTGGATTAGCCTTGTCTCTTATCCTTCTGCCGCGGCCATGAGAATGTGCCTGGCTTAGCCGACTGGAGGCTGAGAGGCGTGTGGAGAGGAGTGAGTCCCTGCAGCCATCCCTGGAGCCCAGCCTCAATCACTCAGGGGGCAGCCAGACTCTACGTGTGTTAGTGAGCCCAGCCAAGATCAGCAGAGCCGCCGAGCCATCTATCCCAGACGCACGAGCAGTAAATGCTGACGACTGAATGCCGCTGAGGTTTTCTTGCGATTTGTTTCACAGCGTTGTTGTGGCAAGAGAGATACCTGACAGTATGACTATCTGGGAGAAGAGCAGGCCTGGGGAACTGGCTAGGCCTCAGTTTGAGTTCCAGCTGTGGTGCTTGGAGTGTGTTCCTTTTCGAGATTAAATTTCTTTCTCTTTAAGATGAGGTAGTAATGCTTCCCTCATAGGGTGGCTAGAAAGATTAAACACAAGGCAAAAGAAAGAAAACCTTTGGGACCCAGTGTAAATCGTAGATGATGTCCAAAAAACAGTGTCTTCTCCCAGCAAACCTTCAGAACGAACAACTATGGGACCATGGGGCCCAGACCAAGGTCTGTTCAATGTGACCCTGTTCCCGATCACATCAACTCAAAGGTAAACATGAAGACCAGAAGGGCTTGATTCTATCCTTACATTGCTTTTTGGGGTATTTTCCCCTTCCTTTCAAGCCACTGTTTGACATGACAAATGTACTCATGTAAGCTTATGGCTAATTCCCTCAATGGGGAAGGAAAAAGGAAAACCAACCCAGCTAAAACACAGAGCAATTAACTCAATAAACTTTAAGAAGTTATGAAAGGTATGGGATGCTTTTTGAAAATTAAAAAAAAGAAGATTCTTCATTTAAGGAAGAGTTTCCTTCCTGAGGAATTGAGGTTTCCTACAAAATCCTTTGTAGGAAGGATCCTATAAATCCTTTGTAGCAGCTCCTTTCCTGCTTTCTGCCTCAGACAGCTCACTCCTCTTTAGCTTTTCTGATGGTGGCAATGGGGTGACAACAGTTACATGTACCTGTTTGTAACGGGAGACAACGGTTACATGACTCTGCTTCTACTGCAGTGTGACCTGGGATGAATCACATGGCATTTCTGAGCTTCAGTTTCTCACCAGAAAAATGACATTTTGATAAAATTTCTTTATAAGAAAATCAATTTATTGTTTTTTAAAGCAATGATTTATCATTTGAACTGGACATGGAACAACAGACTGGTTCCAAACAGGAAAAGGAGTACATCAAGCCTGTATATTTTCACCCTGCTTATTTAACTTCTATGCAGAGTACATAATGAGAAATCCTGGGCTGGAAGAAGCAGAAGCTGGAATCAAGATTGCCAGGAGAAATATCAGTCACCTCAGATATGCAGATGACACCACCCTTATGGCAGAAAGTGAAGAGGAACTAAAAAGCCTCTTGAGGAAAGTGAAAGAGGAGAGTGAAAAAGCTGGCTTAAAGCTCAACATTCAGAAAACTAAGACCATGGCATCTGGTCCCATCACTTCATGGGAACTAGATGGGGAAACAGTGGAAACAGTGCCAGACTTTATTTTTTGGGGCTCCAAAATCACTGCAGATGGTGAGTGCAGCCATGAAATTAAAAGATGGGGTTACTCCTTGGAAAGAAAGTTATGACCAATCTAGATAGCATATTGAAAGGCAGAGACATTACTTTGCCAACAAAGGTCCATCTAGTCAAGGCTATGGTTTTCCCAATAGTCATGTATGGATGTGAGAGCTGGACTGTGAAGAAAGCTGAGCACTGAAGAATTGATGCTTTTGAAGTGTGGTGTTGGAGAAGACTCTTGAGAGTCCCTTGGACTGCAAGGAGATCCAACCAGTCCCTTCTAAACAAGATCTGTCCTGGGTGTTCTTTGGAAGGAATGATGCTAAAGCTGAAGCTCCAGTACTTTGGCCACCTCATGCGAAGAGTTGACTCATTGGAAAAGACTCTGATGCTGGGAGAGATTGGGGGCAGGAGGAGAAGGGGACAACAGAGGATGAGATGGCTGGATGGCATCACTGACTCGATGGACGTGAGTCTGAGTGAACTCCGGGAGTTGGTGATGGACAGGGAGGCCAGTTCATGTTCCTGTCCAGTGATGGACAGGGAGGCGATTCATGGGGTTGCAAAGAGTCAGACATGACTGAGTGACTGAACTGAACTGAACTGAACTGAAACAATGATTTGCTTTTTTTCCCCCTGATTTGTGAATTGGTTTGGCCCAGCAAGGAGATTCTTTCTTGGATTCTCTCATGTGGTGGCATCAGAGGGTGGCTGGGACTGGAGTCATCTGAAGGTCAACAGGACTTGATGTCTGAGATGGTCCCCTCCCATGGCTGACATTTATTTGATGCTGCCTGCCATCCGGAGACTCATTTGGGATTGACTGCCAAACTGAGGAGTGCCTGGACATGGCTTCTCCATGTGGCTTGGGCTTCTCATGGTATGGTGTCTGGGTTCTCAGAGGGAACAACTCAAGAAGGAGTGTTCCAGTACTCTTGCCTGGAAAATCCCATGGACGGAGGAGGCTGGTGGGCTGCAGTCCATGGGGTCGCTGAGAGTTGGACACGACTCAGTGACTTCACTTTCACTTTTCACTTCATGCACTGGAGAAGGAAATGGCAACCCACTCCAGTGTTCTTACCTGGAGAATCCCAGGGACAGTGGAGCCTGGTGGGCTGCCGTCTATGGGGTCGCACGGAGTTGGACACGACTGAAGCAACTTAGCACCAGCAGCAAGGCACCCAGGTGGAAGCTGCAAGGCTTCTTATACTCAGAGGTACAAGAACACCACTTTTTGCTACATAATTAGGTTTCTTTTGATGCTGAAATTTTATGGTTTCTTGACCTGAATCCTCTGTTTTCTGCTAATGAGTCAGCTGCCAGCTGATGAAGCCAAGCAGAGGGCCAGCTGAGCCTGGCCGCACAGGCGGCTGCGTCTCGTGCTGGAGTCACGCACACAGGATGAATGCGCCGTCCTAATTACCTGGGAAGGAAGCTCAGGGTAGTTTGTCATCGACCAGTGCCTGCTGGTTGTTTTCTGTGCCCATCCCTGGGCGCAGAATCTCTGCCCCTCACTCCAACCTGCCACTCCCCCCACCCCCTGCCTTGCCCCCACCAGTACAGTGATAAAGCTGAGCATGTGTTAGGCATGTGAGGGTGAGAAAGGGAAGACAGAGTTTCTGTTTTTAATCTAGATGAGAAGACCAGCAACGAGAAGAGAAAAAGGTTGCCGTGCATGACAGTGCGCGTTGAATGCCAGATGGGAGTCACAGAAAGTAGGAGAGGCATTCAAAGGAAGGAGAGATGGTGGAAGGCAGTCTTCCTGGAGGAAGGGGACCTTGGTGCTGAAGCTGAACCTTGAAAGGTGGGTGGGAATGACCCAGGGCAGCAGTGGGGGAGGGTGTTTCAGGAAGAGCAGCCAGAAGCAGACAGAACGTGAGGCAGGGAGCAGTAACTATCTGCAGCGTGGAGGTGGGCAGGGGGCGGGGGTCACAGGAGAAGAGCAGGAGAGGCAGGCAGCGCCCAGGGCCATGCATGGCCTGGTGGTCGTGCATGGAGGCCAAGCAACAAAAGCCTCATTTTCCTGGACAAGGACACAGGAGCTCAGGAAGACAAAGGGACTTGACAAGGCCACAGGGCTTGTAAGTGACAGGGTCAGGATTTGAACCCAGGCTGATGTGACTTCTCAGCCCTGTGGCCTTTCCACCATAGCCAGCTGTGAGCTCTAGGTTTCTCAGAGGCCCTTCCTCTCATCTCTGAGGCTCCTGGCAGACTAAGGGTGTTGCTTTTCTGCACCATTTATTGTAATGACTTCAATTAAACCATCTTGTGCTGGATCAGTGAGCAGCTCTGGGGAATCGATGAGCAGGGCTGGCTACCAGGGAAGTGGAGGCTCCTCCCCTCCTCCCTGCCAATCCCAGGGCTGAGCTCCTGCCCCCCAGGCCTGGGGAGGACTCGAGAAAAGAAAACGAGGGGCTGGGGACAGGCAGCAGGTCACAAAGAGACAAGGGAGCAGGCGTCTATTACTGTGCAGACACAGAGGGCGCACGGCCGGCCCCTGGGTGCCCATCCTCCCCCGCTCTACAGTCTTCTTCTGGCTAATTTGGATTTGTAGCTCCAGCTCTGGGACAACGGGCCATCTTTACTTGGCTGCTTCAGTGCAGGGCCAATACCTAATGAACCTTGACCCTGAGGGAGAGGGGCCAATGGCCTTGTACTAACTTGCTGCCTGACCTTGGGCAAGTTTGCCTCGGCTTTCTGAGGCTTCTGGGGGAAAAAAAAATTGAGATTCACCAGGCTGTTATTCCGGAGAAGGCAATGGCACCCCACTCCAGTACTCTTTGCCTGGAAAATCCATCATGGACGGAGGAGCCTGGTAGGCTGCAGTCCATGGGGTCGCTGGGAGTCGGACACGACTGAACAACTTCACTTTCACTTTTCACTTTCATGCATTGGAGAAGGAAATGGAAACGCCCCGTGTTCTTGCCTGAAGAATCCCAGGGACGAGGGAGCCTGGTGGACTGCCGTCTCTGGTGTTGCACAGAGTCAGACACTACTGAAGCGACTTAGCAGCAGCAGCAGGCTGTTATTCTCTGCTTGTCTGTTCCAATTTAGGGTCTCAGATCTCCCCTTTCTTGCCCCAACCTGTGTCTTGGGAGGCTGCCCCCTGTGCAGTGAATCAATGGACGCCTCTGCCAGCTGGAGGGTGGGAGGAGAGGGTGGAGGATTTCTTGCCCACGGCCTCTCTGCATGGTGGCAGGGGCTGTGGAAGTGCTTCTCTGCTCGGCCACAGCTCCTGCCTCGGTGCTCCCTGGGCTCCAGGAGTGCTCCTGCCTCCTCCCCTTGACCCTTGAGGCCCAGGGGGTGGCCTCCAGCTGTTTGTAATCTCAGGGTTTTCAGCATCCCTTCTAGTTTCTCTAATCCTGCCCATCTCTCTGGAAATAGTCTCTCCTCTTTGTTCAAGTCTCTTCAGTTGAACTATCTGAGTGAAGTTCTGTTTCCTGCTGGGATGCTGATGCACCCTCTGAAGGCCCCTTCCAGCTCCGTGATTTGAAGGGCTTGTGAGGGGGAAGATGCAAAGAGCTGGCCGACTCCCAGGATTCCTGCAGCTCTGATTATCCCACGACAGAGTCCAGACCAAGGGACCCCAGCTTTAAGCAGCTTCCCCTTCTCTTCCCCTAGCCTTCAACTCCCTCAGCTGTAGCTCAGATCCCAAGCACATGTTTTTTCTTAAAAAAAAAATTATTGATTTCCTTTTTAAGAATTACTTTATTTATTTTTTGGCTGTGCTGGGCCTTCGTTGCTGCGAAAGGGCTTTATCTAGTTGCGGGGCCCGGGCTTCTCTTGTTGTGGAGCACACGCTCTAGGTGCATGGGCTTCAGTAGTTGTGACAAACAGGCTTAGTTGCTCTGAGGCCTGTGAGATCTTCCCGGACCAGGGATCAAACGGATTCTCCCTGCATTGCAAGGTGAATTCTTAACCCCTGGACACAAGGGAAGCCCATGTGTTTTTTTTTTTCTTTTAATGAGACTGTATTGAGATGTAACCTCTGCACACCGACTGTATCCGTTGAAAGCACAATTAAGTAAGTGCCTGTCCTTTTTGCCCAAATCTAACAACTTCCTAGTTGTACTCCAGCCTTCATTCTCATTCCTGCAACTTCATGTTCCTCAGATTGGGTCATGTCATTCTCCAGCTCTAAAACCTTAACTGGCATGCCTGCACCTTGAGGTCAAAGCCCAGACTCCTAAGAGCAGCATGGGAGGCTTTCATGAGCTGAACTTGAACCCTCCAGGCTGCTACCACTTCCGTGGATGCTCTAGCTGTGATGAACCACTTGAGCCACACTCTCTCCAAGCTCTCTGCACGATCTGTTCCCAGATCTGAAATATCCAGCATCCTCACGTCATTGACTCTCACCGTCCCTCCAGGCCTTCCAAATTCCTCTTCATGCTAGAGCATCAAGGGCTTCCCAGTGACTCAGTGGTAAAGGATCCGCCTGGCAAAGCAGGAGAAGCAAGAGACATGGGTTCGATCCTTGGGTCGGGAAGATCCCCTGGAATAGGAAATGGGAAGCCACTCCAGGGTCCTTGCCTGGAGAATCCCATGGACAGAGGAGCCTGGTGGGGTACAGTCCATGGTGTCACAGACAGTTGGGTAAGACTGAGTGACTGAGTGTGCACATACACCAGAGCATCAAGCTGGAGCATGACCCCCTCTACGAGGGTCTTCCTTATGGTGCCAAGCTGAGCAGAGCCCCTCCTCTCTGCTTCTGCAGCACAGTGTGGGTATTTCTGCTTTTACATTTATTCTGAACCATAAATGATGTTTGACTCTCTTGTTAGAGTGTGAGCAGTTTGAAGTTAAACAGTCTCTCGTCTCTGCACCCTTAGCTACTAACACTATGTGGTGCATTATTCATTCACCCATTCTACAAGTATTGAGTGCCTACTGTATGCCACGCACTCCTCCAACATGGGGACTAAGGGTTATACAATAAGATGAGGATGCTAGTTATTTAGCTGCTGTCTCCCGGCTCCAAATCCTCTTTTTATACCATGCCTCTTGATACTAGGGCACGGATGCTATGAACTATGACAGTGAAAGTGTCACTCGCTCGGTTGTGTTCTACTCTTTGCAACCTCAAGGACTGTAGCCTGCCAGACTCCTCTGCTCCTGGAATTCTCCCAGCAAGAATACTAGAGTGGGTAGCCATTCCCTTCTCCAGGGGATCTTCCTGGCCCACGGATCAAACCAGGGTGTCCTGCATTGCAGGAAGATTCTTGACCATCTGAACCACCAGGGAAGGCTTCTATAAACTATGGGAATCCTGCAAATTACAATTCTTCTTTGTTCTGGGACTTCCTGTTTCTGCCAGCAGAGGCACTAGGGTGAGGCTGGAAGTCAGGAGGAAGGAGTAAGGACCTGCTCCATCCTTTCTGTTTGCTGGATCCTGTAGGGGTTGCCCCATCAACGGCCCTTCTTCCTGTTAACTACAGCTGGTTATGGCCTCCAGCTTCTTTTGACACTCCCAGAACAACCTCCCCAGACTCCTCAGAGGTGAGCCACAGATGACCTCTGGCAGGGCTGGGTCCCTGTGCTGTGGACTCCTCCCACAAGTTCCTAGATTCTCACAACCCCATTGCTTCCTGCAGTTATGACCTCTATTTTTTTTTTTTTTTAAGGCTTCCTTAACATTTTTGCTCTCCTAATATTTTTTTAAAAAAATATATTTTAAAAGAATTCCTTTTTATTAAATTATCACTGTTGAAATATCTAATGCAGTTTCTATTTTCTTAGCTTGACCCTGACTGATGAAGTGGGGAAAGTTCCTGGCCCCGTGGACCTTAAATTCCACTTGAAGAAGACAGACAACGAAACGTGAAAAGGCCAGCAGCAAAAGACGTGGTGACGAAAAGGGAGCCCTCTTGCAGTATCGGTGGGAAGGTAAATTGATGCAACCTCTATGGAGGACAGTATGGAGTTTCCTTAAAAAGCTAAAAACAAAACTACCATATGACCCAGCAATCCTACTACTGGGCACACGCTCTGAGAAAACAATAATTCAAGAAGACGCATGTACCCCAATGTTCACTGAAGCACTGTTTAAAATAGCTAGGATTTGGAAGCAACCTAAATGTCCATTGATAAAGAAGAACATTTTTAAATGGATTAAAAAAGATGTGGTATATATATATGTATATATATACACACACACATATTACTCAGTCATAAAAAGGAATGAAAATGAGACTAGGTCATTTGTCATGATGTGGATGAACCTAGAGTCTGTCACACAGAATGAAGTAAGTGAAAAAGAGAAAAACAATATTGTATATTAACACATATATGCGGCATTGAGAAAATTGGTACTGATGAACCTATTGCAGGGCAGGAATAGAGGTGCAGACGTGGAGAATGGACTGTGGACACAGCGGGGGAAGGAGAGGGTGGGATGATTCAGAGAGCAGCACTGAGTGTAAAGTGGACAGCTGGTGGGAAGGTGCTGTATAGCAAGGGGAGCTCAGCTTGCTGTTCTGTGAAGACCTACGGGGGGGATGTGGGGGTGGGAGGGAAGCTCAAGAGGGAGGGGATAGATGTGTACTTACGTTGATTCATGTTGTCGTACAGCAGAAACTAACACAACATTGTAAAGCAATTACATTCCAATTTAAAAAAAGTGAAAAAAGAGAGGAAAGCGTTCTGATGAAAAATAAGACAAGGTAATGGATAAGAGTGGTAGTTTGAGCATTCTTTGGCATTGCCTTTCTTTGGGATTGGGATGAAAACTGACCTTTTCTAGTCCTGTGGCCACTGCTGAGTTTTCCAAATGTGCTGGCATATTGAGTGCAGCACTTTCACAGCATTATCTGTCAGGATTTGAAATAGCTCAACTGGAATTTCATCACCTCCACTAGCTTTGTTCATAGTGATGCTTTCTAAGGCTCATTTGACTTTACATTCCAGGATGTCTGGCTCTAGGTGAGTGATCACACCATCATGATTAACTTGGCCATGAAGATTTTTGTACAGTTCTTCTGTCTATTCTTGCCACCTCTTCTTAATATCTTCTGCTTCTGTGAGGTCCCTACAATTTCTGTCCTTTATTGAACCCATCTTTGCATGAAGTGTTCCCTTGGTATCTCTAATTTTCTTGAAGAGATCTCTAGTCTTTCCCATTCTATTGTTTCCCTCTATTTCTTTGCACTGATCGCTGAGGAAGGCTTTCTTATCTCTGCTTGCTATTCTTTGGATCTCTGCATTCAAATGGGAATATCTTTCCTTTTCTCCTTTGCTTTTAGCTTCCCTTCTTTTCACAGCTATTTGTAAGGCCTCCCCAGACAGCCATTTTGCTTTTTTGCATTTCTTTTTCTTGGGGATGGTCTTGATTCCTGTCTTCTGTACAATGTCATGAACCTCCGTCCATAGTTCNTTGGTTTGCAGAATCTTAGTTCCCTGACCAGGGATCAAATCCATGGCCCCTGTAGTGGAAGTGCAGAGCTCTAACCCTAACCCTAACCACTGAACTGCTGGGGAATTCCTGAGCCTGAATTACCTTAGACTGCATACTGAGGGAAGGTATCTCCAAGAAGATGACATTCACTCAGAGAAAGAAATGGTAAGTTTCTGCCCGTAAAAGAGCTGGGGAAGAACCTTCCAGGGAAAAGGCTCAGCCAGTGCAAAGGCCTGATGGAGTGGGCTTTTTGTATTCTAAAAGAAAGGCTGTGGTGAGGGAGGGGTTGCTGCAGAGGTTGAGGTCAGAGAGGAAGGCAGGGGCTGGATCTTGTGGGCCTCCTTAGCCGTGGAATAAATGTCAGTTTACATTTTTCATATTAAAAAGGTTTCCCAATGTGTTGGAAAGCCTTTGGAGGGTTTTAAAACACTAGAAATGCCAAGATCTGATTTCGATGTCAAAATGACCTCTAACTGCTGGAGGGGGGACACTCTGTAGGGTGCCGGAGCCAAAGCTCCATTCTCCTTAGAGCAGAAAGCAGCCGCCTTTCAAGAAGAAGGAAAGTGAAGCTCAGAGACTGACAAGACTTGTCCTAAGTCATCTGGTTTTAGACTTCCGGTTCCCAGATCGGTGCCCCTTCATGGCTACCCATTCTCTGAGTGCAGAGTAACTGACCAAGTTCCAGGCAAAGCTTCTCCGCTAGTTTGGGGAGAGAATGAAGCCCCTGGGGCAGCCAGACGCATGCTTTTGACAACGTTCCTGCTTCATGAAAAGTCTGATGCTGCCGGACCCACGGTTTACCTAGGTTGTGCCGTCCTGGTCAGTTACCGTAATAGGAAGGACTCACAGTCCTTCCACTCACAGATGCAGTGAAGGACGCTGACGGGGTTTGGTAAGCAGGGACATTCTGAGTAAAGAGGAGGGCTCTCTTTATAAGTAGAGGTGGAAATAAGAGACAAATGTTTCTATATGATTTAAGCAATAGATCTTTATTGAAAGAATCCTTCCTTCTGTGAACAAAATAATCTGGCTTTTGGGGGGACGTGAGGAAATGGATGCGATTTCAGCTGTTGGCATTTTTCTCCACCGCTTTGAAAAAACAGGAGGATGGAATACCGGGGATGAAGCTGAGACGTCCTTCCTCGCTTGCAAGCCTAACAGCGAGAAAGGTCTGGGAGCCAGCGAGCCCCACACCCGCCTCTCAACGAGCAGTGTATTCTGATTGGCTGTCTCTACCTGCCTCAGTTTATTCCTCTTCCTGATTGGTCGGGTCTTTCTGCCACCTCAGGGCCTGGTTCTGGCCCTGCCAGCCCTTCCACCTGCCGCAGCGTCACCTGGAATTGGCCGGGTTCTGAAAGGCCCGCCGGCTTGCCTCTTGCCACCATCAGATTCTTCCTCATTAAACAAATGAATCACAATCCTAATTAATTTGAGCAACAGAATTTATGTAACTACTCCCAGCAGGGTGTCTGCTCTCAGTCGGTAGCGAGATTAATCCTCTCTCTGGGAAATTCCAGCCGCGCTGGTCAATAAACCTTAATGATGACTGAAAACTCCCATCTGTCTCTGCTCAGGGCAGGTAACCCCTGCTAACCAGACATCCCAGTTGCAGTACCCCAGATACGGGAGGACAAGGACAAGACTCTCCCAGCCTAGATGGGCCCTGAGCCGTGCAGAGGGCACAGTAGGTGTTCAATTAAGGACAGGGACTGCCCATTCCAGCGACCTGCTGAATCGCTTAAAGCCCATAGGAGGTGTTCGATTTCTCTTCATGGGGTGAATAAAAGGGAATGTGTGCTGCTCAGATACTCATAAAAGGCTCTCAACTTCCAGAATTGCAACCAAGCCCCTCGGGCTCTTTCCGTCCTTCACTCCCACGGCTTCCTATGTCCATATGCAATTCAGTCCTTTTACTATTTTGAACTTTCTGGGCTCAGAGACTTGGCTCTCCATGTTCGATGTTCGCTGCCCTTGAACTGTCCCAGCCCTCTCTCTCCCAAACAGGCCCCACACGGGCTGCATGGGAGGGAAGGGTAGCCAAGTGGAAAGTATTCTGGAATTAGTTCTAATTCTGGCTCTGCCACTTACTCAGTGTGTTTCACCTCTCTGTGCTTAACCTTTCCCTCTTAGGAAAACTACACGAGACTTAGAAAGATTAAATGAGAAAATACGGTGAAATTGTATCACCCGGGCGCCTGACTTATTTAATTAGCAGCAGGCTGTGTTTTAGGCACTGAGGATACAGAGCTCAAGACTAGATTCCTGCTCCCCAAGAATTTATTTTCTAAGAGACAATAAGCAATTAAGCAAAGCAGAAGATTATTTTAGTTAGGGATCAATGCTCAGAGAAAGTAAAATAGAAAAAAAATGTTACCAGACATTATTGGAGTGAGGAACTCTTTGAGGAGTTACTATTTGCATCCAGACCTAAATGCAGGAGGAAACAAACCACAGGAAGATCTGGGAGCATGGCATTCCAGAAAGAGTTTTGGAAAAGCAAGTGCAAAGGCCCTGAGGTGAGGGCCTTTGATCATCTGGCTAAGGTTCATCACACGATCACCTAGCTAAGGTTCTGCAGGACTGAATGCTTGATACCCACCTAGCAGGGGGCAGGGTCAGGATTTAAACTCAGGTTTTTTGTGCTGCAGTATGGAATGCTTGTCATTATAGCACAGAGAAGGCATAAGAAAGCAAGAGTGAGTGAAGATGAAGTGGAATATACATTGTCTTGTCCTCCACCAGATCTGAATCTGCCTGTATCTTCCTGACAGTTTGCAAGTCTGTGGGATCCTGACTCCCATTAAATGTTCCACCTCCCCTGCCAGGTTGTCATGTCAGTTCAGTTCAGTTCAGTTCAGTTCACTCAGTCGTGTTCGACTCCCTGAGAACCCATGAATTGCAGCACACCAAGCCTTCCTGACCATCACCAACTCCTGGAGTTCACTCAGACTCACATCCATCAAGTCAGTGATGCCATCCAGCCATCTCATCCTCTGTCAACCCCTTCTCCTCCTGCCCCCAATCCCTCCCAGCATCAGAGTCTTTTCCAGTGAGTCAACTTTTCACATGAGGTGGACAAAGTACTGGAGCTTCAGCTTTAGCATCAGTCCTTCCAAAGAACACCCAGGACCGATCTCCTTTAGAATGGACTGGTTGGATCTCCTTGCAGTCCAAGGGACTCTCAAGAGTCTTCTCCAACACCACACTTCAAAAGCATCAATTCTTCAGCGCTCAGCTTTCTTCACAGTCCAACTCTCACATCCATTCATGACCACAGGAAAAACCATAGCCTTGACTGGACAGACCTTTGTTGGCAAAGTAATGTCTCTGTTTTTGATCATGCTCTCTAGGTTGGTCATAACTTCTTTTCCAAGGAGTAAGCATCTTTTAATTTCATGGCTGCAGTCACCATCTGCAGTGATTTTGGAGCCCCAAAAAATAAAGTCTGACACTGTTTCCACTGTTTCCCCATCTAGTTCCCATGAAGTGATGGGACCAAATGCCATGATCTTAGTTTTCTGAATGTTGAGCTTTAAGCCAACTTTTTCACTCTCCTCTTTCACTTTCCTCAAGAGGCTTTTTAGTTCCTCTTCACTTTCTGCCATAAGGGTGGTGTCATCTGCATATCTGAGGTTATTGATATTTCTCCCGGCAGTCTTGATTCCGGCTTGTGCTTCTTCCAGCCCAGCGTTTCTCATGATGTACTCTGCATATAAGTTAAATAAGCAGGGTTAAAATATACAGGCTTGACGTACTCCTTTTCCTATTTGGAACCAGTCTGTTATTCCATGTCCAGTTCTAACTGTTGCTTCCTGACCTGCCTATAGGTTTCTCAAGAGGCAGGTCAGGTGGTCTGGTACTCCCATTTCCTTCAGAATTTTCCACAGTTTATTGTGATCCAGTCAAAGGCTTTGGTATAGTCAGTAAAGCAGAAATAGATGTTTTTCTTGTATGCTGTTGCTTTTTCGATGATCCAGTGGATGTTGGCAATTTGATCTCTGGTTCCTCTGCCTTTTCTAAAACCAGCTTGAACATCTGGAAGTTCATGGTTCACTTAAAAAGAGCTCCCTCAATCAGTTCATTCCAGTTCCTTCTTCATTTACAACAGGGAAGAACGACCTACTTTTACAATTTGGATTTTTGTTTATAATACATGCT
This sequence comes from Neotragus moschatus, assembly GCA_006410615.1. Taxonomy (NCBI): domain Eukaryota; kingdom Metazoa; phylum Chordata; class Mammalia; order Artiodactyla; family Bovidae; genus Neotragus; species Neotragus moschatus. Next base: position 1,733,888 of record SJYA01002088.1, read on the forward strand.
CATTTTATAACAGAAAATAAAAAAAAGTGTAACAAAATAAAAATCAGTCAGAATTCCAACCTCTTCTGGAATTTTTGGTGTTTATCTTTAGAAGATTTTGCATATAGAGTTTTAGAACATGTTTTTTTATGTCTGTCATAAGAAAGTTTTCAAATGTATTTTTTTAACAGCTACATAATAGTTGACTAGAAGGACCAAACCAAGTGTCACTATTTTAGGGCATTTTTTATTATAAACAAAAAGGTCTTTCTGACCTGTACACTGCTGTTACATAACATCCTGATAGAGTAGTGGAAATGCCCTTCAACTAACTGAAAGCTGTGTCTGGTGCTTAGGGAAACCATATTCTTGGCTGAAGTCATTAGGACCATTTGTGTTCTCAAACACCTTACCTGTGAGTAGCAAGCTTTGTGATCACTCTCTATTGAGAAATGTATATTGTCACACTTTCTCCAACTTTACTCATTCTCAACTTCTAACATTTGGGTCCCATAAAGAATACAATGGAGAAATAATAATATAATTTAATGTTACAGTTTGAAACAACAAGTACTTAAACAGTACTTTAGACACATGAATACCATTTAACAATATTTTTATTAAATACAAGTTGGCAGGAAGGTAAGGCTGACAGGAACAGGGCCTGGCTTCAGTATGCCAGAGTCTAAGGTGACTATGTTTTGCTTCTGTGGTGGCCCTGCCATGGGGGTGGACATGGGAGCTAGGAGGCAGGGGTGATAATCATTGAGGATGTTGGGTTAGAGCAAGGGGTACTCTTCTACTAAGCCTGGAGAACAAGCCTAGTACCAAGCAGGTGTCTGAGGAGCTGGGGAGCAACATTCACCCCTGCTAGGTTGGAAAGGGTGAGTCTGCCTCTTAAGGTGGAGACTCAGGTCTTTTCCTTTGAAAACCAACATGCCCACATCATCTCCAGGTTCCACTCTGGCCTCAGAAAACAAAAGGAAAAACAAATTAAACCAGAGAAAAAGACACAGGAAAAGAGACAGTGAGGAGAACAGAGGGATAGGAAGAAATACGAGACATGAAGGGGGGAAAAAAACCCAGTTGTGTGGAAGGTGGATGGTTTGAGATGTAGAAATCTGGGTAAAAAGCTAGACATTATTTGGGTTTGGATGAAGTTATTATACCTCCTCGGCTGACAGCCTCTAACTCATGAAGCGTTAGTGTTAGTCCATCAGTCCTGTTCAACTCTTTGTGACTCCATGGACTGTAGCCTGCCACTTCTGTCTATGGAATTCTCCAGGCAAGAATACTGGAGTGGGTAGCCATTCCCTTCTCCAGGGGATCTTCCTGACCCAAGGATTGAACCCAGGTCTCCTGCATTGCAGCAGATTCTTTACCATCTGAACCACCAGGGGGAGGCCAATGTTAGGAAGGCCAATGTCAAACATGCAGATACTCCATGGGCTAGAGCAACGGCTTGGTGCCCTCTTGCTGAAAATCAATTTCTCAAACTTTCTGGAAACTGATTACTTCTCAGCAGAGCAGACAATGGAGAGGTTGTGCCAGGGAACAGCCTTTCCTGAGCATGCCTTCAGGCCCCCTGAATTTCTGGGGAGGCAGTGAAAAATGAAAATTGGCGTGACCCTGGCTGGAGTCAGCAGGTGGGAGGAGGAAAGGGCTGTGCAGAAGGATCTGAGGGAAAGGAGGAGGAGGAGGGCTGGGGAGAGGGGAGAGAGTTTCCTTTTCCTTACCCACACTCACCTCTTGCTGCCAACAATTACTCTGTCTTCCCTCCAGGCGGCAGGAAATGGTGTTGTGGTAACCACTGGAAAAGCCCAAGGGTCATTGTCAGCTTCGGCAGGTGGTGTTGGTTGAGAAAACAGAAGACAGTAAATGAAGGGAGTTCACTTATACCGTGGGAACAGATCCTTGCTCAACTTCGCCAAACTCTTCAACATAACTGCCCCCCCCCCACCAAAAAAGAACCTTTTTGTACGAAACTCCAGAAATACAAACAAAAAAAACCGACCCATAAATGGGTGAGAGGAGATTCTTTAAGCTCCACTGTGCTCCCTTCCCCACCCCAACCCTGTTATAGACACTGGCCAAAATGCTTTTTTATCTTTTGAATCCACACTCAGAGAGGTTCTCTGGCAAGCTATCCCCCTCCTCAAACTCTCCCTCAGGCTAGAGGGCATCGCTCTTTCATTCCTTTTGAACATCCTCTTGGTTCTAGATCCTTCTTCACCTCTGACCTACTGCCTTCCCCTTCACAATTAACGGGACAGTGGTTAAGCTGGGTTCATTCCTCCTTGTCTTTTGAAATATCAGAAAATAAGAAGCATAAGAGATCTTGAGGGATCAATCCCCTCCTTATGAAAAAGCAGCTGAGGCCCAGAACAAGGAAGAGACCAATAGAGGTTCACACAGCAAGGAAACCAGCAGGGTTGGGGGCAGGATTGAACCAATGCAGCCTTCCCAATGCTATTACTGTTAAGAAACTCCAACGTTTAGTTGGCGCTAAACCTTTTCCTTTTGTCCCTTCCCCCTTCAAATTCCGTAACCTGTCCGTGGGTCTAGGCTGACTCAATGATCCTCCCTCCTGATGCCCACCTGCCTATGATGCGTAGGCACGAACAGTTGCCAGCTGCAGATGAGAACAGCACGGGCACCTCTGGGGTCAGAAAGTCAGGGAACCCTGGCCTGCCCTCCAACCGCTGTTTCTTATGAGGCAATGCTACTCATTGGCCCAGCAGAAGTGACTGACAGGTCGGCAGCCCAATGAATGATGGATCTTGAAAGTGCGGTGGCCGTTAACAGCCAGTGCTCTCATCGCGAGACCCTGGGATAACGGTTTTGTTCATATCTGGTCGGCCATTGTTCATACCTGAAGTCCCACGATTTCCTAGTAAAGGGTGAAAGGAAATTTTCTCCTTCAAAGGAGACATGCGTTTGGGGGATCACACTTATAAATGGGGTGGGGCCTGATTTATTAAGAAGCTGGTGGGAAAGCAAGTGGGCTGGAGGGTGGGAAGGTGGCCGGTCTACCTTTAGGTAGTCCTCGGAAGGCCATAATTTAAGGTGTTTACTGTAGCTTTTATAGCTTGTAAGAAATGCTGAGGCTTTTCCTGGGACCTGGATAGGTTCTGGGACCTGGGTGAAATGATGAGACCACTTCTGGGGACTCTAAACGTCTGGGAGCTAGGGACGAGGTTGGCAGGCAGGTGGGGCAGTGATTGTGGTGATCTTGCTCGTGGAAATGGTCTCTTTGGGAAGGCCTCTAAGTAAGCGCTGTCATGGATAGCAAAAGGGGAGGCCTGGAGTTAGATTCTTCTAGAATATATCGGAATAGTTGGAGCCCAGAGATGGAGTGGTCCATCTTGTAAGGGTAAGCCAGGGAAGATGTGGCCTCTGAAAGAGTGGCAGTGGGTCACCATACAATTTTTTTAGAAAAGCGTGTCAGAGATGAAGAGAGTTGGAATAGAGAATTGAGATGGAAAGTAGGACAAAAGAGAGACGACTGTAAGGACTCCCAGCTCCCAGAAAAGCTGGGAAGATACATGCCTGGCACAGAGTTGTCACTCAGTAAGTGCTAGCTATTATTATTACACCTCTTGGGGGCTGAGAGAGGGGCTGTTAGAGTCTCATAGTCAAAATGGAATAGGAACTGAGTGGAGAAGTAAAAGAACCAGGAACATAGGCCATGGCCTCTTGTGCACACTGTAATATGGGAACTGCAGGAGCCTCCCCTCTTGGAAGATGAGGAGGGAGGATTGAATTATGAAGAGTTAAGGGTGTCAAATGTGGTAGAGCTGGGAGCCCGAAGGACGGGAAGTGGGCATGAAGAGAGCTTATTTATGGTCCTTCCCAAAGGTATCTTAAGTGGTGCCTGTTAGAAATGAAGCGAAAGAAGGAGGTACAGATGAGAGGGGGATTGGGACTCGGTATGGGCAAGCACTGGGTAGGTTGTCATGGTTGCTGGGATGGATGGGGTCTTGGGCAGGGGCCCGCCTTGTTGTCTCTCTTGGGAAGAGGGAATGGTTAGATTCAAGACTCCATTGGAAATGCCCATCAGTCATTGTCACAAGTGTCAACTTTCTCAGGGACCACTGGTCTTTAAGGGCTGAGAGAGAAAGACTCCCCCAACAGACCCTGAAACAAATAATTTTCTCTTTGATAGGGAAGGTGTATATCACTGGAGGCTCCTGAATATTCTGGGGAGTACATAGTACAGCTCATGACAGTTCTGAACAAAGAAAAGAACCCCCAAGTTGTACTCCATTTCCCTTGGTCTTTCCCATCCTCACTAGTTTCTCACTAGTGTTCCCCTTTAGCAAGTTATTGAATCAGAGGTATTTGCTGTGGGGTGCAGAGTTGGCAGTGCTGAGGTAGCTAAGAGAAGGTGATGTTGAAGGAAGAATAGAGAGTCCTTCTGAGTTCCCAGATTACCCTTAATATGGATCTATGGAAGGATGGGGAACCCATAGGACCGCAGTGGAAGTGCAAAGCCATGTGGACTAGCCTCCCCAGGCTAAGGGGCTCTGGCCTATTGTGCCTGGGAGAAAAAGGGTAGTAGGATGGAGATAAGGTCAGCCAGAGGGAAACAAGAGGAGATAGAGAAGAAAGGGACAAGGATGAGAAGGACTGAGGCAAGATGGAGGCCAGTGACAAGAGGTGCCAATGTCAGACTGAGAGAGCCAAGAGCTAGCCCTTAAATAATCTAGTTAAATAACTTAGTTGCCAAGTCTCCAAAGCCTTTTCTACTTCTCTTTCCACGGAAGAAGTTTCTGTTAACTTACAAAGAAAATTTATAGCATTCTTAGTATCTCAAGATTCCAGAAAGCCTCACATTTACTAAAGTTACATAAACCCTTCAGAATCTTGTTGATGCTCACAGGCAGTTCCTGATGATCTTATCATGGGTTTCGGATATGGGTGGGACAAGTGAAATAGGCAACGGGTAGTTGGAGAACCAGATCTAGGCAGTCAGCTTCTGGAAGAGGCTCTGATTTTTCACACCCATGCATCAAGGGCTAAATAAGCAGCTGAACAGGAGTGAAATGAGCTGCTTTGGAGCAGCCATGGGATGTGGCAAGACAGTGGCATTGCAGTTGGGGCACTAAGGCAAGTGATAATAGTATCACAAGAGGAGCTGTTGGCCCTGGGATGGAGAATGTAATGGAGTACTGTGGTGGGGGGCGGGGGCGGGGGGGGCATTTGACTGGCTATCATTGAAGGCTAGTTTTTGATGATCTTGGATGGTTTGCCCACAGTGACTAGAAATACTTCTGAGAAACTGAGCAGGACTCAGACAAGAGGCTGGGAAGGAAGTAGGGCCTGGGCAAGGATGATACAGCTACTGAACAGGGCCCTGAAGCCAACTGTTGATAGCAGAGGAAGGTACTCACCCCTTCCGCAGAGAGAAACCATGTAGGCCAGAGAAGATCACGATTGAGTTGGTGAAAGAGAAGAGGAAATAAACAGAGGTGAAAGAGGCAAACAAACGTGCTAGAGCAGTCAGAGAGAATCCCATTAAACTGATTCGTCTTCAGGTCATCTAAGGAGGTCTCCTTTTGTTCTTCCTCCTGAGATAGTCCTAATAAAATGCCAGTGATGTTTAGAATGGATGGAGAGTTTTCTGGGGATTTAGAAAGTGGCTTCCACTACTTATCCTCAGCACCCTCAGCTAAATCCTCTCAATGTGTGGGAAGTAAGTGTACAGTGGAGACTGGATTTTTATGTGGGAAGACAAATGCCTTTCTTTGCTGTGGCCTTGTCCTGGGGACTCAGGATATGGAACATGTCCAAGAAGAAGGGAGATGGTTGACCGCCAGGAGTTACTTATCTCCTGATCTTACATGCCATGCCCAAGGGCTTCCCTCTTATAATGGGATCCTAGTGGTCAATAAAGAGGCTGAGAATCAGGAGGGGAAGTCAGGTAGGCGGCGAAAACTTCTTCTGAAGGGAGAAACAGCCTGTGGGAAGAGGGCAGGTGGGCACCCAAATGAATGAATCACCTGCTTTCCTCTGGCTGTCCTGGGCCATATCCTGCCTCTGTCTTTATCTGTGAGACTTGACTTCTCAGCCTTCTCAGCCTCCTTAGCCTGTTGTCACTCCTGTACTTACAGTAAAATGAGGAGCAGGGATGAGGGAGGGGATTGAAAAACAGGAGAGATAGGGCTGTGGAGAGACTGAGCCTAGATGATAACCCTCCTTGGAGGTGGAAAGACAGGTACACTGAGGCAGTAACAGACTCTCTGCATCTCTTTTCTCCTCTTCAACTTGGTGATTATGCTCATCCTCAAGGGCTATCTTCCTTCTTAATCCAGAATTTAGAGCCCTCTACTCCAACCACAGTACTTTCTGAGCTCAATTTGAGTTGGGTGCCTCTATTTGCTAAAGAATGGTTCCTCAGCTTGTGAGGGAGTGAAGTGAGACGGTGGTTTGTGCTGGCTGCCAAACCATTAAGGAAGAGCATTTCTGAGAGACAAGCCACAGTGGCCGCCCTTTTCCCTTTCCGTATGGGCAAATTCAGGAAAAGGTAGAATTGGGGATACAACGTGGGGTTAGGAGGCTGGAGGGAGTCGTGAAGTTTTACCCCCTCAATCTACTGAAAGAATGTGGTTGGGAAAGGAGAGGCGATGTGTTGCGAGGGGAGCACAGCCCTGGGTAGCCATGGTAGTGAGCCTCAGATGGGAGCACTGGGAGAGTTCGAAGGTGACGCCCCAGGGTCGCTCCTCAGGGAGGCACTTTATGGCATAATTAAGCCTTCTTTTTGGCCACAAGAAATTGAGATGGGTCTCCTTCAATTCTTTCTTCTCCCTGTGGCATAAGTGGAAGTTGATGCTTCTGAGACTGAGAAATAATGTTTTGGGTGAGCTGCTTTTTCTTTGTGAGAATGGAAGGAAATAATAATGTCAGATGGAAAGGAGATAAAAGTTTCTCGTCCTAGGAAGGCATTTTCTTACTGTTGTCCTCCTCTGGCCAGTTCTCCTTTCCTTCTCCAAAGCCCCTCTGATGAGAAGCGTAGGGCAGAGGAGACAGGGAGTGCTAGTACTGCCATGGAAGTAAGCAGAGCCTTTTCACCACAGCAGCCTATGACGAGACTGAAATTTTTCAAAAGGAACTTTTACAGGAAAATTAAAAGTTTAAGAAGACAAAATAAGAAAATGTGAAATACAGGGGCCAAGAGATCTTTTGGCTGGTTTGGAACCTGCTCTGATCCTAAACTTGCTGTTAGCTCTTTGGATTGGATTCCAAACTTGTTCTCACATTGATCTGGTGTAAGTAAGCAGAGCCTTTTCACCACAGCAGCCTATGACGAGACTGAAATTTTTCAAAAGGAACTTTTACAGGAAAATTAAAAGTTTAAGAAGACAAAATAAGAAAATGTGAAATACAGGGGCCAAGAGATCTTTTGGCTGGTTTGGAACCTGCTCTGATCCTAAACTTGCTGTTAGCTCTTTGGATTGGATTCCAAACTTGTTCTCACATTGATCTGGTGTAAGTAAGCAGAGCCTTTTCACCACAGCAGCCTATGACGAGACTGAAATTTTTCAAAAGGAACTTTTACAGGAAAATTAAAAGTTTAAGAAGACAAAATAAGAAAATGTGAAATACAGGGGCCAAGAGATCTTTTGGCTGGTTTGGAACCTGCTCTGATCCTAAACTTGCTGTTAGCTCTTTGGATTGGATTCCCAACTTGTTCTCAGTTTGATCTGGTGGAAAATGGATTCTTCCCAGACCCTGGGGCTGTCTTCTCCACTACAGTGTCTCCTTGGCCCTTCTCAAGTAGGGTGAGCCTAGCCTAGTCTGCCCATGAAGCTCATCGTTATAGGTTTTTTCATTCCTATCTGCTCAAGCCTCTGGGCAGCCCCTCTGTTTTTTGGAATCCTGTGATTTAGATTTCTCTTTGTTGGGGGCTTCCCTGGTGTCTCAGATGGTAAAGAATCTGCTTGCCATGCAGGAGACCTGGCTTCAACTTCTGGGTTGGAAAGATCCCCTGGAAGAGGGCGTGGCAACCCACTCCACTCTTCTTATCTGCAGAATTCCCACGGACAGAGGAACCTCGACTAGTTGGGATGCAAGTCCCTGTTATCTTCTGCTTCCAACCAGTGTAGGGGTTTTTCTTGGAGCGGGAAGGGAGTCAGGCTGTAACTGTGATAGACAGAGCAGAGTTGTCAGGTCATTGGCCAAAGAAGGAAAGTGCTGCCCCAAACTCACGTTTTCCTCTTTGTTCCCTTTTTGGAAATTCCTAAGAACAGCATTTCCTGTCCCCACATGGCCATCCTCCCGATGGTTACAGAATCCAGTCTTTATACTTTTATAAAATTAATACTGAAAATACAAATTCTCTCAAAGTAATTTTTCTTAAAAGAAGGGCCATTTCTTCACAGAGAAGACAGGTTTGGAGCCTAATAATAGAAACTAAACCGCAAAGAAAATATGAGCGTACTCATTATCTAAGAGAATGAATTTGTGCAACTGCTAAAACAGTGAGCAGATGGGGGAGAAGGGTGTGGGCAAGCGGGGAGGCCACCTTGGGCGAGCTCTGGAGCCTAATGATCTGCTCAGCAGTCTCCTTGGACATTGGCAGGCTTGTGGGTATGTGGCTGGGAAACAGATGAGGGATGTCAGTAGCAGAGCCCAAGCAAGCTCTGTTGATTGACTCCAGGGTAACTGAAGATACTGTGTGTCTGAGGTGACTGATGCGTGCTAGTCAGTCAGCCTGAGAGGAGGCTTCAGTGAAAGGTTGGGGACTGAGCCTCAGTTGGGTCAAATAGGCTTCAACAGAAGCTTCCTGGGTGGGGAGAGGAGAAAGCTGGAGAATGGCATACATCTTGAAGTAGCCTGAGTGTGTCCTGGCTGGTGGCCAGAGTCCCAGGGGGAATGCTAGGCCCTACCCAAAGGCCACTTGGTCCCATTATTACAGAATTGTGGGGCACAAACTTCTAGGCCAGAACAGTTTCTCATCAAATTGTGATGGTGATTTGGAGTATCATGTTCCTAGATACAAGTTACCTTTTAAGGGAGGATGAGCAAACAAGAGGACTCACATCTCTGACTGTTCCCTTGGAATGCTCTAGAAAGCAGACACTTTCTGCTTTTGTTTCATCCTCACATTTTCTCTGGTTCTCCAGAGTTTCCAACTCTTTTTCTTCCATCCTCTGGTTCCTCCCCAATTATTGGGTTAGATGAGGTTAAGTGGCTAAAAAGGAGAAATTGCCAGGAAAGAGACTTCACTGAGGGACAGTTGAAAAAACTTTCAAGTTCAGAACTGTGAATGGAAACACTGATAACACAGCAATATCTGATGGAATAGATAATACTTGATAAGCTTCTGGTTTTGTGGTGGAGGGGTGGAGAAAGGTAAGGGGAAAGCAGGGTCATGGCGGTCCTCAGCAGGCTGGAGTCTAAGGTGCCTATGTTTGGCTGCTGTTGACCTGGTTGACCTGGTTACCTCCAGAGTTGTTTAGGAAAGTACTGGAAGAACCTACCAGTGATGGTATTCTGATAAGGGCTCTGTGTGATGTGACTGGTTTTCCTATGGGTAAGCAGGGACACATCCAGTTAGGTAGAACCATGCAATGGTAGGAAGTACTAGGGACTGTTTCTTCGCTGCACCTCCTGTGGGGCCACATGGTGTGTGGGCACCCGAGGTTCTGAGGTTTAGGGATTGGGAAAGTTCTGAATCATCTGCTATCTTCTCTTCCTGCGCTCTCCCAGCTCTCCCGAGGGGGGGAAAAGCTTCAGATGGGAGGAGGGGGCTAGTAGGGGTAGAAAACAGATAAGAGGAGAGAGAAGCATGGAAAGAAGTTAAACTAGAAAAAGCGGATTAGACAGTCGAGGAAAAGGTGATAACCAAGTTCTTGTGATCTATCAAAAACAGTTCAGCTAATATGCAGAGTGCATTGTGTTTTTAGAGTGCTGTAAGCTGCAGGAAGAACTGTTTGTTTACACTGTGCATTTCAGATCAATCCTCTCTGCTTGGAGAAGGTGTTTGCTTTTACAGAAGTAGGCCTGAATCTAGTCAGGATTCACTGTGCCCAGTTCTCAGTCTGCTTGGGGAATGTGGAAGGGGCCATGGAGCACAAGGAGCTCTAACCCCTGCCAGCTGCCTTTTCTATCTCTCTTCTTGGGGGCCTAACATAATAGAGATAAAGCTTGCACTTTTAGACTTTTGGTGGGCAGCCCAGAAGACAGAGTTGTGAAAGGGCTTGAGTGTGAGGAGTGCTGGGGTTAGGAGTCAAATGAAGAAAGGAAATCAGACCCCCTCTGAGACCCCCTCAAAAAACTCCAGCAGTGTAGGGAGAGAAATCTGGGACTGGAGAGGGAAAGAGAAGGAATGGGAGGCGAGAGGAGGAGGAAGACTGTGAGGGTTTCTCAGCTCCACTTGAAACTCATTCTTACTGTGGGCTTTCTCTATTGTGCCTTGATCCTGATGGAAATATCTGGATGTACTGTCTGGGGGAATGGTTGACCTAATTACAAGGGGGTTGCCTCTGAACAGTGCCCAGGCATAATGTGCTCCCTTTATCTCAGTTCTGACAGCAGGTAGGCACAGCCATCACTCCTTTTCTAGATTCTTCCTAATCTCTTAAAAAGGGTTAATGGGCAGTGCTGAGTCTCAGTTGCGGCATGTCAGATCTTTCGCTGCGACATGTGAGCTCTTAGTTGCAGCGCGTAGGATCTAGTTCCAGGACCAGGGATCGAACCTAGGGCCCCTACATTGGGGGCGTGAAATCTTAGCCACTGGACCACCAGGGAAGTTCCTAGATCCTTCCTAGACTCTTTGCCACCCCAGCCCTGGTTTTTTCTCTAGTCCACTCTCTAGTGGTGGCAGAGTTGTGGGGTTTAGCAAAACAAATGCAGAACGAAAGTAGAAAAGGTAGAGGTGGCTTTTTTTTTTTTTTTTGTCTGTTCAGGAGAACTTTGGGCTCTGAATGCAATTCTCCTTGAGTTTATATCTAATAACTGTATTGGTGAAAAATAATAAATATGCCAGAGAGCAATTGGGAGATAGAATGGTCAATGCTTTCCTTTGGCAGGCCAGAATCTAAGGTGAGCGTATAGGAGATGGTCGACCCTTGAGTTAGTTAAGTGAGGTCATGGGTGAGGACATTAAGGCAAATTGAGTGACATGGATGGGCTGGGGTTATTCCTTCAGAGGAGGCACATGGAGAGTTTCTGGTGAATGGGGAAAGCCTCTTCTGAAAGATGCAGGTTCAGAAGCAGCGTTTCCAGATGAAGCATACCGTGTGGGGTGGCTCTTGCTGATTCAAGCCTGCTCTTGTGGCTCAGTGGTGGCAGGCACTCTCTCTTACCCCCTTCATAGCTTCCCTGGTTTGTTTCCATCTTGAGAGGGGAAAAGTATCATATAACATGAAAGATAGACCCAGAAAGAGAAAACTCAGATGTTGCCTGGAATGGGGAGACCCAGAAAAGACGACATCTACCTGTCAAGTCCTCCAAGTTTCCCCACCTGTGCAGTCCACCCCTCAAAAAAATTCTGATGATTCAGTTATATTTACCAGGTTTTCAGAGCCTTTTAAAATTTTAAAGGTGCAAAGGGAAAAACAAAAACAACTGGAACTATTTAAAGCCACTTTTGCTAAAAAACCTTCTTTCCAAACTTGCCAGAGGCAAGTGAAAGTCCATTACTCATCTCGTTAATTACCCATGGGACTTGGGTTTGTATGTGAGAAGAGGTATAGAAAATGGAGAGAATTTTAGAGTCAGAGCCAGGTAGAAGACAGCTTCTTCCCTTGTTTTCTGGAGCTCCCTCAGGACACAGAATAGGCTCTTTTTATCTCTGTATCCTCAATGTCTAGCGTATCCAAGAGTTCAGGAAACAGGTATTTATTGAATTGAACTAATAGTTTGTTAAATTTCCATGTAGGTAAATACACAAAATTAGCTCCGGTGGAATAAGGGGCCGCAAAAGTGGAGGGTAGAGCAAAGATGATCTAAAATTGGAAATCCAAGGGAGAGAAGCAGAATATATCCCAAATAAGCACTGATGGAGGGAGTGGGGGTAAGAATGGACATGAGAGAAGGAGAGGGCAAAATGAGCTGGAAGAGAGAAGAGAAGTGAAGGGCACAGAGATGGAGGCACCCTTGTGCACACTTCTTCCTCCAAGACCTCAAGTCTGGAGTCTTACCTTTTGGTTGTCGTTCTGGCAAGTAGGACCCCTGGCTTCTCACTAGAGAACACAGACAGCATATTCAGACTAAGGAGGTGTAGGGAGAGAATGACTCCCAGGTGGTATGAGATTGGGGGGGGGTCAGAGCTCTTAAAGCCGGGGGCAATGTATTGGTGAAGCTTAAAACAGAGCTGCAACAGAGAAGAGTTACCACCGCTTCAGTGAAAGATGACTAGCACTAAAGGCGACAGGTGAGATTCGCCATCTGTGAAACCTGTTCAGATTGATCTCTTTGCTCAGAGCTGATCTGTTACATGTTGTCAATGTCATGAAGAGGCCGCTCAAGTTAATCAGAAACTCAATAGTCTCAATGTTACTCCACAGCAATTTGGCCTCTGGGAATTGCAGCATTGTCGCTGGGAGGCAGCATAATCATGACTGCAGAAAAAGGGGAACTGCTCAGCAGACCCTAATCTGACCCAAGGAGAAGAGGACCTTTGGCAGGGCTAGGAGTCTGGAAGGAAGGTCCCGGGTTTTGGAAATGCATGTGTAGGGAGGTACACCTCTCTTCTCTGCTGACGGTTCCCAGACGTGGATTCACAAAAAGCAAACTATCCCCTCTAAAATTTGGAAGACTAACATTTTTTTAGATCAGAATATAAACAATCTAAACCTGATCTACAGTCACCATCAGTTTACAAAAGAAAAGGGTCTTTTACTCCATAAAAAGAGGAAGAATATAATCTCAGAGCAAACATTGTTTTCATGATTTGTTTTGGGCAGCAGACAGGCCAACATCTGGTATTGAGAAATCTTGATCTAGTCTGCTTCTCCGCTGCATTGCCTTTGCTTAGACAGCAGGATGCGATCGCTTGAATGACTTATACCTGGGGACCAAACGGACTCCTAGAGTCTGGGTGGCCGGCAAAGGTGCCGGCAGCCACCACTGTAGCTCTAATCAGAGTGGACCAGGTGGTCCGACTTCCTGAGGTCGCTGGTGAATTTTGTGCCTTGGGGTTGTTTTTTGTGTTCTTTCACCAGTAGAGAATGCAGTGCCTTCCTCTCTTTCACATTTTCCAGAGGGAAAATCCTACTCATTCTTCAAAACCAAGCTCAGGTGCCATGTCCTCTGAAGTCGTTTCCTGAAAACCTTCCCCTCTACCATATCAAGAAGGAAGTTTTGACTACAGTAGTCCTCCCTTGTCTCCAGGGTGTTCCAAGACCCTCAGTGGATGCCTGAAACTGGATAGTACCAAACCCTATATATTCTGGGCTTCCTTCCATATGCTAACTAGGCGGGTAGCGTGTACAGTGTAGATGCCTTGAACAAAGAGATGATTCACGTCCAGGGTGGGAGGGAGTGGACAACGTGAGATTTCATCACGCTACTCAGAACAACGTGCAATTTAAAACTTATGAATTGTTTATTTCTGGAATTTTTCATGTAATATTTTTGAACTGTGGTTGACCACAAGTAACTGAAACCTCAGAAAGTGAAACTGTGGGTAAGGTTGGGGGAACTACTATACTGTACTTCTCTGTATTTCAGAGGATAATTTGTGTTCTAATTTTCCATTCATATGCTTTATTAGTGGCATAAACAGTATGCTAAGGTGACGACTTTCCCACCGGAATAGGGAGTTTGCGGAGACAAGAAGTGTCTATTTTTGTATCCTCAGTGCCTGATATATAGGAGGGAACTTCAAGTCCAACTCATCAGGAATTTTGTTCGGTTCAGTTCGGGCACTCAGTTGTGTCCAGCTCTTTGAGGCCCCACGGACTGCAGCACTCCAGGCTTCCCTGTCTATTACCAACTCCCGTAGCTTGTTCAAACTCATTGAAGTCAGTGATGCCATCCAACCGTCTCATCCTCTGTCATTTCCTTCTCCTCCTGCCTTCAATCCTTCCCAGCATCAGGGTCTTTTCCAATGAGTCAGTTCTGCGCATCAGGTGGCCAAAGTATTGGAGTTTCAGCTTCAGCGTCAGTCTTTCCAATGAATATTCGGGACTGATCTCCTTTAGCATTGACTGGTTTGATCTCCTTGCGTTCCAAGGGACTTTTCGAGAGTCTTCTCCAACACCACAGTTCATAAACATTAATTCTTCGGTGCTCAGCTTCCTTTATAGTCCAACTCTCACATCCACACATGACTACTGGAAAAATCATAGCTTTGACTAGACAGACCTTTGTCGGCAAAACTTTGTTGGACTTTTGTTAGTTGCTCTAAAACTGATGACCGGTTGGCATCAGGTCTCTTGGCAGTGGGCAGTAGGTGTTGTTGACTGACAGCTGTTTTCTGCCTTGGGGTTTTTACAGGCTTCCTTGGGGGTGGTTTTGGAGACCTACCTATAAAGACTGGGGTTCATAGATAAGACTCCAGTTTAAGAAATAGTGGACAGAATGAAAAGCAAAATACCAGCTTGTTTTGAGGTCCAAGTAGTAAAACAACTGCTTTATTTATTGAAACCAGTGTTTGAGGAAATGACCTGTCATAATTAAATGTGCTAGAGGCCCAGATGCTAAGACCAGTTTCCTGGGTCAGAGCAGGACCACCAGCAATTTGACCTGGTCCAACTTCTTTGGATTGTTCTTAATATTTTGTTATAAAGCTGACCCCTTGGTCTCTTGAGTTGCAGATGAGGGAACTGGTGTGCTTCCTGGTAGGGAGCAGGTTGTAGCAGATAGCCATTCAGGCTGTTCTGAAAAGTCTTGTGATGGAGAGCTCCCAACTTCACAGGTAGTTTATTTTGCTTCAGGATAGTTGTGGTTATTTTTAAAAGTTATTTTATTGAACTGAAATCTGCTTTCCTTGTAACTGGGGCCCATGGGTTCTTGTTTACCCTTCAGTGCCATATAAAAGCCCCCACTTGCATATACCCACTTGCATATTCCAAGAAAGAAAACAAATGTCCCCAATAAGTATTGTAAATCTTATTGGCTCCTTATATTATGCTTTCTCCTCTACCCCATTCTTCATAAAATATATTTTTAAGTCCTTTTACAGTTCTGCTCACCCTTCTCTGGACTTGGTCTAGGTCATTAAATATCCCTGTTATTTGTTCCATTTTCCTAGAAATTTGAAAGGCTGTTAAGCTAGGTTTTCCATTTTACACTCAGTGCAGGTTGATTTAAGTGTAGGATTTACCAACTAGCCTTAGTAAATTTCGTTATTTTAGATTGATGTCCTGTCGGTTGAGATAGTTCTGAGTCTTAATTCAGTCAGTTTGTATCAGCTTTACCTCTTTTTTGTGAAATTAGCATATATTGAGGGACACTATGTTTGTCTTTGTTGCTGTGATATAAAAAAGTGTTGAGAGCGATGAAGCCAAGCAGAATGCGACTGTGGTTCATCACACAGTGACGGGTTCACCTGGTTGTCCTGTCATCCTGTACACATATTTCTGCCTGGTTGGTGCGAATATTATGAGACACTTTGTCAAACCCTTTCCTGGTCAAGGTGTAAAATAAAATGTGGCTGTTGTTTCTGCCTGTTCTTAATCTTCGCCCCCCCTACCAAAATCAGAAATTTGATTAATATAGCATGACTTGTTATCAGTGAATCTCTGATGGGATAGTTTTACCTTGTTATCTCAGATAAGGGGAGGATTACCCCAGGCTCTCTCTATATATATTTATGATTCTAATATCCTTTGAGCAAGACAATACTTTCTCTTTTCTGACTCTGTGTTTACCAAGCAATATTCTATTCTGATCTCTTCATTCTACTGCCTTTCCAAGAAGAACTTGGGCTGGCACACTGCTTATTGCAAAGGAATTAGGCAGCAATTGAGCTTTGACATCTGTTTCTTAGGAACTTGGTGTGTATGTGTGTGTGAATCTGTTCATTGGAGCCTGACTGAGGAGATGATGAAATCAAGTTTGCAATATATATATTTCAAATCCCGAGATGAAATGATCCCACCAAAGGGTGACTGCCCAGGGAGGTTCAGCCTAAAGGAACCAACCAAAATTTAAATGAGAGAGAAATTAATTGTAGCTTGTATGGTAGGGATCAAGAGGGGCTACCTGGAGGGGTGAGAAAAGAGAAGTCTGCTGTTCACTGGTGTACTTTTAAGTTTCTTTCCTAGATTCCTAGGAAGGGATATAAAGAGAAGTTCCTCCATCCTCAAATCCTGGCATAGTTAATTTGTTAGCTCATGCTATTATAAGTAGATGGTATATGAAAGTACTGAGGTTTTGAATTAAGATGATGGCAGACTTGTCGAGCCCAGTAAGAGTGTTTTCTATTTATGATGCTTCTAACTAGTTGCTTATGTCAGCTGGTAATAGGTTACATCTGTGAGTTTACTTTTGAACTTCAACCACTGCACCTCCCTGCTACTGAATGGCTCCAAGGTCACAGCGGGACAAGGCATGGTGACTCATCAGTCACAACTGTACACATCTATGCAAATCAGGACCAGTGGCTTTTCCTCCATTTCATGCTTAGGAACAGGAATAAGGTCTCTTGTTCCTTTCTTGGATTTTGCCACCTTCCTAGTACCTTGCTAGGCAACAGAGTCTGGTCCCCTTTTGCTCAAGGGGACGTTGGATTTTGCCCCCTTCCTAGACTTGGGAAACCTTTTTCCTCACGTCCCTGTTTCTCACAGGCATCTTCCTACTCTACCTCCAGAATGTGACTGGATGGCTTTTTGCTTTCCCCAACAGTCATGGTTCATTTTGCTTCAGCTTTTCTTCATGACAATATCCCTGAAGTGAGAATTTAAAACACTCAGGTCACCAGGTTGACATCGGAGGGAAAGGGAGAAATAGAGAAAGCCTCAAAACAAAATTAATATCTGAAAGAAATTCTGGTGCAAGAATGTTCATAACACGCCAGTTACCCTCACGCCCTCCTGCTTGACTTCTCTGCTCTTGATGTGCACTTCCTCAGGTCGTCTGGTCTCCCAGCTCTTGATTTAGAGCCGTTTCGTGTTTCTGGCTAACAAATCCAAAATGGCTGCAATAGGAAGAATGCCATGAGTCAGCATTCCGCCTCCCTTGCTTATTGATGGTCAAATAATTACTCACTTCTACCATGGTGAGAAGCTTAAATGTCGTTGTCCATTCACTTGTTCAAGCTGGTCTGAGACAGAGGGGAGTTTCACCAGTTCTTTTATTGTCGCATCTTTTCCTTCAGTTGAGATGCTACTTTTCGGTTCAGAGAACCTCAGGACACTCTGTGTACACAACTTGCGTATCGAATATTGTACAAGCTTTTTATGTAAGCTACTTTGCCAGCAGCAGTGTTGATGCACAAATTTGGGTTGTTTCCTCAGGTCTTTAGGGTCTTTCCTGTGTTGTGATGACCAGTGTGGCTTCTGCAGGAGCCCAGGGGCAGAGAATCAGGAGAAGCAGGGCAAAGGGGACGGCTGAAGGGTGACAGACAGTCTCTACACTCTATGGGAAATGTATCTAAATCCCACTTTGTAAATTCCACTCCATTACTATGATCCAGAAAATTCAGTAATGACCGCCTCGATCCAATCCCAGTGAACTTCCTGGCTTTTCCCTTAGGGGTTACCATTTGTCTTCAGAGCGGTTCATGTCATTTTTCTAACCGTGTGCGCATATTTCGAGGTATAACAGAGCATTCAGGGTGGCGGATCCCCTTCTCTCGGTCCTCTCAATTTTCAGACTGTTTTCTGGGGACACTAAATGCCACTGGACAGCTGATAGTCCCCTTACTTGCAAGACTTTCAAAGTCTCATAGATGCTGAACAGAATACAAGTTCAATAACTGGTAGGTTGTGCCACAGCCAATGTTTAAACATCTACTGATCTGTACATAAAATGGGAGGACTCCAACAATGATTACCTGTAGATTTAACTTTCTTTTTCAGTTGGAATATGTTCTGCTTTGTTCTAGTGTTGTTGTAATTGAATCAGAAGCTATACTGCCGAGAAATGAAATTTAAATTCCCCATTCTCTGGGTGCCGCTCATAATTTCATTAGACTGTAAGTTCCTTGAGGGTCTGGCAGTATCACCACTGTGATCCCAGTGCCTGGCCCAGGATCAGCTTTGATTGTGCCAAGAGTTGAATGGTCATTAAACGTGGGTTAATCTCTCCCTCTCCATGGCTGGGCTGACACTACCATCTTCTGGTTTTCTTTCTGCCTCATGAGCCCTTCTCAGTGATCTCTTGCAAGCCTAAGCTAGGTCTTGGGCACTAAAAAAATCTTTATTTCCATAACCTCAGGCAGACTTATGGTTTAAGATTATATGTCAATGACTCCCCAACTTAGATCTTCAGCTGCAGACCCTCCTGTGAGGCCCAGAATGAACTTTTAACTCCTTGAGTGTCTAGCAGGTGTTTTATACATACACACCATGTTTTAAAACAGAACTCTTGACTTTCCCAATGCTACCCTCAAACTGTCCCTACTCTACTCTCCCCTTGTGTTAGTAGTGGGGATCTAATATATTCAGAACCCCCAAACTGGGTTCACATTTGATTTGTCTGCTCTTTTTCACATCTCCACACTGAATTCATCATCCAGTCCTGTTACTGCTATCTCTGAAGTACATTCTTGGCTCATCTACTTTTTTTGTTAATTGGTGAATACCACTCACTGTCAGGCAAGGCCACCCTCACCATGTGCCTGCATAACTGACGGATCAGGAGAGCTTCTTGACTGCTTTTGCTCTAACTTTCCTGGGTATACTCTTTACATAACAGCTGAGTGATCTTTTAAAAATGTAAATCCAGTTCTGCTTTGCTTAAAACTTTTCTCTGGCTACCTTTGCACTTGGAATAAAATCCAGACTCCTTGCCATGGCCTGAAAGACGTGGTGCTCCCCATTCCAGTGCATCTCTTTGGTTTTACCATCTGTCTGCACAGTCTGGTCCATCCAACTTTAGCCCTCAAATACTCCAAACATATTGCTCCCTCGGGGTCTTTCCCTAGTTGTTTCTTCCATCTGGCACGTTCTTTCCTCTGATCTTTGGTCTGGGCCTTTCTCGGCATTCAGGTCTCAGTTCGCATGTTGCCTCTTCAGAGAGGCTGTCCCCATGTCCCCTACCCAGTGCTGTCTCTGCTGCAGTGCTTTCTGCCATGGCCCACCGTGTGGTCTTCACAGCGTACGTCACCATCTGAAATTATCTTATTTATTTTCTTGACCCCTGTCCATTTTTCCAGTTGATATGTAGGCTCCGTGAAAGCCAGGAACATTGTCTTCCCTATATCCCATTGTATCTCCAGCATCTGGCATATAGTAGGTGCTCAGTAATAGCTGGATGAATGTATTGAATATCTGAATGTGTTGAGTGAGTGAACATTGAATGCACTGGTGATGCAAATGCAAATAACGCCTTTGTAGAAGTCCCGTTTTCTCTCCCTTCATAACTCATGATTGCACAGTATCCGTAGTTTCTCAGTAACAGAGTCTTAAGGTGACCACCATCGCTGCTTCTCAGGTGGAATTAACTCTCACTCATTAACTGAAAAGGCTAGCTAAGAGCTGACTCAAACTCATCTGCTGAACATGAAAAGTTAATAGCCCCCCGGAGTTTTAAATTCTTCCTCTGATGCTTTTAATGATATTTTCATGTTAACCATATTGTAACAGTCTAAGGATGTAGAAAAGTCAGAAATTAAACACCCTTTAGGGTCTATTTTGGGGTCTGGTTTGATTAGGAGGTGAAGAGTATAGGGGAAAAAGTTAAAAAATCAGAATTAGTGTTGCTGTAATGATCATAGGGCTTCAAATGTCGTAGTAGCATAAATAAATGTTACTGACTGGTGCCGTGTGTTTACTGGGCAACTTATCACACTCATGGCTCCTTGGGGTGGCTCCTGACTTCACGCATTAGAGGAATAATCTCTACTGAAGATTAATCTCTCCTGCAATAATCCCCTCTGTCTCACTTCAGATCCAAACTTCTTTGAGAATCTATAATGTCACCTCAGTGACAGAGACTTCACCCACACCTATCACTTGGCCCCTGTGTGTTCATATGCGTACCCTCACCTTTGCAGGCAGCCCTCTACATTCAGACACGCTTGCAAGTGTGCAGAGGGACAAGAAAGAACTTAACTCTCCATGGAGAACTTGGTTTAAATTTTATTTTGCACGTTCTATGGGGGGGGGGGTGTGAAGGAGAGCAAGCATTTACTGAGTGCCCTCTATGTGTTATGCAGTATTTTCGTATGCTATCTTGAATAAGGGATATGAAACCTTGAGTAAACTCTTTCTAAGAAATCTTTTTATCCCCTATGTCTGATCACTGGTAGTAATAGGCTATCAGAGAAGTAGATAGGTATTTCATGTAAATAACAACACCTCTAAATAGTTCTAAATAAAGAAGTTGAATAGCAGATAAGAAAAGAAGCTGGGTATTCTAGTCAGTGAAAAAAGCCTTATGATCAGAAATCTGATCCTCGTCAAAGGGGCCTAGATCTCTAGGATCTCTTGGTGATGCAGGGGAAGCTGAGGGTAGTGAATTATCCTAGGAAAACTCAACCTTAGAGACATTACTTGTTAAACAAACACATCATTCCTGGGAACCTGCTCTGAAGGAGGCACTCTTCCAGCTGCTGGGGACATCTGTGATTAAGACCCAAAGTATTTATCCTCATGGGGTCCACTCCTAGGAAAGGGGAGGCCCCTCTTACGGAGATGCTCAACCTTTAATATGGGAAATCTGAAAAAGATGTAGAGTCAGGTGCTTTTTTTGGTTTTTGTTTTAGGCAAGAAGTAGATTTAGGACACTTGTAAGAGATGCAAGCGGGCGGTTGAGGCAGCTCTGCTCTTAAGTGTGAGTGGGCTACAATTTATAATGAAAAAAATGGTGAGGGGAAAAGACTGCCTTCTTCAGGTAGACGTGGATGCAGACCTAAGGCACACATCATTAACTCCTCCTTCCCTGGTTCAAGCATGCGAGTGCTGTGCTCTACTCTTGTAGACACCTTTTTAAAGTTAAAATTCTTTTACACATCATTATTTTTCTCATCCATGGATCAGTCTTGAGTCAGTCCAGGTCAGTCCAATCTTGTCAGTCCAGAATGAAGCTCATCATCCTTTCTTTTACAATTTCAATATCCTCAAATATTTCTTTTCCTTTCACTGGTTTTGATTTTTCACTGGGTCTATTTCCAGTCTTAGCATGTGCCTTTTTTGCTTTTATCAGAAACCTGATGTCTGGACTTACTGAGGTTCAGGTTCTTTGTGTCTCAGCGCAGAAGGAATTCAGCGAGAGACAAGGTGATAGGCAAGAAGTAGATTTATTAATATAGAATGGTTGTAAGAGATGGAAGCGGGCAGGTGAGGCAGCTCTACCAGGTCAGGTCCTTTTGAGACTGATCTAAATAGGGGAAGGCCATTGAAGTTCCTCCAGAATAGATTTGGGTCCTGCCCTGAAGGAGCTTAGAGTCTGAGAAAAAGGAAAGACACATGCTGCCTGCATTGTGAGGCAAAAGTGCTAAGGGCCTCTACTAAAGCGCGGTGATTGAGGGGAAGAGATGGTCCTCAGTGGGAAGATCGGGGAAAATGTTTTGGACAAGGAGGTATTAAACCCTATCTTCCTGAGATAAAATTTGAGCTCATGAAGGTTAATTTGGAGTGGGGAGGTCTGCGTGGTATAGCTCCATGGAACAGGCACTTAGTGAGTCAGGAAGGGGAGTCTTTCTAAAAGGCCAAATAGCGCCAACTTGGAAGATGAACCTTTGTGGTTGGAGGGCCGTGTAACGACTGTTCTATCCCCTTGTTACTGTCTTCTGTGTGAGGGGAAAGAATGCAGGCAGTTTCAAATTAGGAAGGTTGAGGGACAAATTAAGGCTTTCCTTCTGGTTGACTTGAACAGCCTCTGTAGGGGGAACTAAACAGTTGGTGGCAGAACAAAAAAGAGGGGCAGGGAGAGAAAGAATAGCTGCTACTGACAGGAAGGAGCTTGGAGGAGGGGGCATGTGACTTTGAGAAGGTCAAGGCTAAAGCAGAGGCACTGGGTGGTCTCCAAATGAAAATTCAGAGTGAGCTGAAGAAAAGTCTAGAAATCTTAGTTAATAAAGGCACTGAATTTTGTAACCTAGGGTTTTTCCTTTAAAAACATGTGCTGGTATAGTTTTGAAAAAATGGGTTCTGTGATGTCTGCTTTTGCATCTCAGCATTTAGATAAGAATATATATGTCTTTTTGACCAATAATGGGTGGGAAACTCATAGATGAAAGAGAAGGGCTGAAGAAAAGAGAACCACTAGCTGGAATAGTGGGGAAAAACTACTGTGTCCAATCCTGAAGCGGTGGGATTTTTCTTTAGCGCGTGTCGGAATATCTCAGTGTCAAAACTTATTGCTTTGCTGAAGTTAGTCAAAACCAAAAGTTAATAAACTAGAGGATGGCTCAAATCTCAGGATTCTTACCTGTGGAAGATGGTGATAAGTTACTGCCCTGACGAGGATGGTGCGAGGCTTAGATGGCTAATGCCTATGACCACCCTATAGAGTGCCCATCGTAAAGGTACGACGCTCAAGAGATGTTCCTGCCCGGCCTTCACTGTCTGCCCTCATGAATACCGTCAGGACCATGTCTGCCCTTCTGCTACGCCATCTACTGCGTCTCCCCCTTCGTTGTCTCTCTCTCTTCAGGCTTTCCTGTCCACTAAAACTGTGAGTCCGTCCATCCCAGCCTTTCCCCCCTTCCTTTCCTTTCCCTTGCTTTCTTTCATGGTCAGGTTCTGCCCTGAGATCCTCTTCCAGGGAGCTCTAAAGCCAGTTATCTGCTGTGGTTATAGAAGCTGTTTCCTAGCTATCCCACTGAGGTGGCCACTCGAGAGCATGGTGACCATCTCTTAGAATTACTGAAGCCAACTCTTCTCACCCTGCCAAACCTGGAAATCCAGGATTTCCAGTTTCCAGTTTTGGAAATGACCAAGCTGCAGTTTGTCGAGCATTAATCCTGGGCTGGAAAGGCGTGTTCGGTGGGCTCATGGAGCTTGCCTGTCTGGACACTACCAGGCCAAAGTCTTTGGCTTTTGGGATCTGAGCGTTTGCCTCCCAGCTGTCCTTCCTCTCTGCACTTGCTTTTCTGATCCCCCACCCCTATCACCAACATGGGAACCCCACAGGCACCCTTTCTTTCCTTGTTAGAACCTCATTCCTCACTAGCTTTCAAATAGACACAAAAATATTCTTGCTCAATTTCATGCCTAGTGAGCTTGTTGAGGGCCCACTGGCTGCCTGTTGTAAGGTGGATTGTGGATTTCTCATTAATAGCCTTGCCGTGCTGTCTCCTCATGTTTAGGGATGAGACAGTGGCAAAGGGGGATTATTATTATTCATAATAGTAAGAAAAACTACCGTTAACGTCAGGCACTTTACACAAGTTATTTAACATAATTCTTACAAATCTGCAACAATCCTATAACTTGGGTATCCTCTCCCCATTGTGCACACAAGGAAATGAAGGCTCAGAGAAGTCACGCAGCTAAGCAGGTGACGTAGCTGGGCTCCAACTCTTTGTCTTCAGAGCGCGTGTGCCTCCGAGTCCTGCTGCTCTCTCTTCTGGTGGTATTAAGGAGTGGGTCAGCCTTGTGGGTCTGCATGTAACCCGACCAGCACTGAAGCATGCAGTTTGGGACTCCACTTCCCCACACTGGCACTTCTGCCCCAAAGCACAGCCAGTACCCTAGAATTTCTCAGAATGAACACTACCTGCCACATTGGAGGGGGCACCATATGGCCTTGCTGGGGCTCAAACATCTATTGATTTCTATATCTTATTGCCTCCTCCTTCCCATCTTCCTCTCCCAACATCCAAAATATTTTTGTATCCAAGGTCTTACTGGATCCTCAAAATAACCCTGTAAGGTAGGCAAGGCTAAGCTTATTATTTTGAGTGTATGGATGAGGAATTTAAGGCTCACTTGACCTACATGGACTCTTCCAATTTACACAGCAGTTTGGGGGTGGTGCCTCTTTCTGGTTGCCAAGTGAAATCATTCATTCTCCAAGGGAGCTGACTTGTTTGGGGACTTTAGCTGAGAGCCAGCTTTCTTGAGGAAAGGTTATTTTGGAGTCAGTTGGCTCAGCACGTCCTGGGGAACGGGGTCTAGAGGATGGGGATTTGAGGGAAATTCTAGACCAGTTAACTCTCTTGCCTTCTTTCTTTTGATCACTTTCTCTGTAAATCTGTATTTTTTGTTTTGAGTTTGTGCATTTCTGATTTCATTCTGCCTCGTGCCATTGGGTGATAGTCTTTCTCTCCATCACCAGGGTGAGCTAATTTGTAAGACAGAATTATAGAGAGCCGAGCAACCCAGGATATCTTGCAGGAATAACAGTGTAAGAGGAGATCAGAGTCCAGCTGGCGTTTGTTGTGTAGCTCAGCCTGGGCCTGGAGCAGAAGCTGCTGAGGGACCTAATGGAGCTACTATTTCCTTTGTAGCTGGAGGTGAAGTCAGTCAGAGTGGGGAAATGTTTCTTGGGGACAGCTCCAGGCTGGTCTGGTTGGAGGAACAGAGGGGATCTGAGAAAACCGACTTTCATGAGTCTGGAGCAGAAGAAAGGGGGAGGGAACTGGGTCCCTATTGGGCTGAACTCAATCGCTGGACCAGAGGCATTCACAATGAAAGAATCTACAGTGAAAACAAAGCCTGCTTAGTGGCCACCTGAACATTTTGGCATGTGGTAGCTTGCAGGGGTCCAGCCCCGGCAGGTCCTGGGAATTCGAAGCAAGGATGGCGTTGGTGAGGAAAAACTTATTTATTTATTAATATAAGATTAGAATAGGAAGAAATAGTGTAGTAGGAAAATTTAGTGAAGGAAAGAGGCTGAATAACTTGGTTTACGGGGAAAACCAATAAAACCTCGAGACAAGAGGTTTGCACCATCTACATTGGGCCACTGCTGCCCACTTGAATATCTAAGGGTGCCCCGCCTTAGGCTCCCTTTCACGTGGATCTTAGCAGCCAGGGTAAGTAAGTAGACATGGTGAGCTTCCCCGTTCCAGATGGGAATTCAGCCGAAAAAAGGGAGAAAAAGGGGAGAAAAGAAACATGGGGGAAACCAGCAGCGGTACAAGACTCCAAAAACTACTTTTCAAAATCAGCTCATATACCCCAAGTTGTGCATAATGGAATATGCAGAGTTATGCAGGGGCGGCAGTCCTGACCCTCATTGAGATAAGGTTTTCTTTTTGCATACCCTCCCGTATACAAAAGGTCTCAGGTGGTTTACATTATCTTCTGCCCAAGAGGCCTGTTAACATTTTTATGGCTCTCTTCCTGGACAATTGTCTATCAACCAGAAAACTTCTTTTCCCTAGAAGTGTTTTTTCTTTACTCTGCATTACTCCCAAAATACTAAATAAAGTTACATTCCTGTAGAACAAAAGTGCAGTGGGTTATAACTAATAAAGTACTTAACTCAAAAATCTAACATTGCTAATATCAGGTCTACTACCTGTTTTTCTATATACCAACTATATCTTACAAATAAAAGATAAGAAAATTTGGCAGCAAGTATTGGCTCAACAAATTAAACCTTTAATCAGTCCTATTCTAATGATTTTGACTCATTGGAAGCCCCTACCTTCCCAGGATGTTTTAAGCTTCTTATGCCTCCTGTGGTCGGGAGGCCTCAAACAATCACATGCACAGCTCTAGGAGTCCTGCAGGCAGGCTAGAAAGGGGTTTTTTGGATTGAAACACTCTTTCAAATGCAGAAGACTAAAGCCCTT
Source organism: Neotragus moschatus (assembly GCA_006410615.1). Classification (NCBI taxonomy): domain Eukaryota; kingdom Metazoa; phylum Chordata; class Mammalia; order Artiodactyla; family Bovidae; genus Neotragus; species Neotragus moschatus. The sequence goes on from SJYA01002088.1 coordinate 1,759,671, forward strand.
AGTTCACTTTTTCCAGAGAATGTCAGAAGAGTGGAAAAGCAGGCAGATTTCTTATTTTGGGGGGGGGGGGGTACATGCTCAGGAAATG